>MU224045.1:604239-647155 GCA_018584345.1 Thuja plicata | reverse complement strand
CTTCATGGGACATGTCTATTCATTATTATTTATAAGAAAGGGCATGCCTCTTCCCATTAATTATAATTTAATCAATCTTATAATGTTTCATCAATCAATTATTAATTAAGAATAATATAATAATTTATTAAATTTCATATGGTCAATAATAATATAACATATATAATATATTATTATTAATCAACATATATTATATGTATTCTAATGATCATACGACTAAAGCTACAAACATTAACAAGAATGATCTATATATACACGTGTACAAGAGAATGTTTCTATAACGAACAGAGAGAAATATAAACATTCTAAAGAGAGAAATAGAAACAAAAGGAAGTTTCCATATTGAACAAAGAGAGAATACGGAAACATGAAAGAAGAGTGACCATTAGAATAGAAACAAATCTACTGAAGGGAGAGAAACATAAATAGAGAGATATTTAACTCTAATACCCTCCCTTAATGGTCAATCTAACTTCAAAACAAGTTTGCAAGTGAATCCTCAAAAGGCGCTAGGAGAAGTGAAAACCTTGCAAAAACTTCAATAAAAAACTTTGTTGCACACAGAAGAGCGGAGACTCAGTAGTCATGGTTTTTGTGGTGAAAAACCGGAAAAACGAGACACGATTTTGGAGGTGAAAAATCGATCAAAACCCGTCACGATTTTTGAGGTGAAAAATTGATCAAAACCAGCTGAGACCCTCCCTGCTTCTGGGTGTGGTAAATCTTGGATTGCCTTCCAACATAATGTTGGCGAGAGACGCTATTAAAATTTTGAAAAGGCGTTGAATGAATCCAAAGCACAGATTTCAAGGCAGATTGACGAAAGACCCATAAAAAATGAATGAAGACCCAGAAGAAAGCTCGAAAAACTGAGAAGGAATCTGAAGTTAGATTTGAAATCTGCTGACATAGAAATTGAGGTGCGAAAATCGAGGCACCCAATTTTTTTGAATATGACCCAGTTGAGGGTTTGAAAATCCCACCAAGAATTTGCAAGAAAACTAATTTTTCGACTGAAATTGAAGGGTCAAAACCCTAGTTGAAAGTGCAAAAACCCTAGGCGGCCATTAATGGGCCCAAAATAGTGTGCAGGAAAAAATGAGCTGCTGGAAGATCCTTGGGGTAGTAAATAAATTTTGAAAAATTAACAATCTTGAATAATTTCAAAAAAGAAATTATATTAATTTTTTGAAAATTAATAATGAATACGAGCTAGGAAAAAGAATTGAAACTATTTCGAAAATTTCCACTCAATGGAGGATTACAAAATTTTCGAAAAAGTTAACCTATAGCTTTGATACCTATTATGGTAAAATAATGAATGTGTTGTTAAACAGAGATCAAGAATGATCTATATATACAAGTTTACAAGAGAATGTTTCTATAACGAACAAAGAGAGAAATAGAAACATTCTGAAGAGAGAAATAGAAACAAAAGGAAGTTTCCATATTGAACAAAGCAAGAAATAGAAACATTTTGAAGAGAGAAATAGAAACAAAAGGAAGTTTCCATATTGAACAAAGAGAGAATATGGAAACATGAAAGAAGAGTGACCATTAGAATAGAAAAAAATCTACTGAAGAGAGAGACATAAATAGAGAGATATTTAACTCTAATACCAACTGCCATTGCTTCTCTCAACATGCCTTAGAGATATGGTGACCTTGCCAAATGAATTGGGATGGGCATAAAACAAATTGGTTTTTGAATCATTTGTTTGCTCACATTTTTGCAAATTCATTAACCCTATCATTGTATTTTTCTCACTTGTAATATAAGTGGTCTTCGCCTTATCTCTATCACAACTTTCTCCAATTGATACAGAGTAGTCATCAATAGATTGCAATGTTTTGGATGAATGTTTCTTACTCTTAGTAGTACTAGTATTTTTTTTCTCTCCCCCCCCCAACCAACCTTGCCATTTTAACCTATTATTGCAATGCTATATCTTTACAAACTCTAGCCCTATGTCCATTCTCACCCATTAAATGGTGTTTACAACTACTATAGCTCACATAATAATCAATTTTGCAAATATGACACGACCAATTTTTGCTGCCCCTTGTATTTTTACCCTGAGCAATAGTTAAATTGTTGGCAAAATTGAATCAAGGTTTTTTTGGGGCTGAAAGGGCCTTTTACAATTTTTTCAAGAGGGGGTGAAGGGCATGCAAAATGGTCTTGTGGAGTTCCAATAGAACCTATGCTTGGATTTTTAGAATGCAAAGAAAGGTCTGTTCTATTTACTCAATTTCTTCATTTCCCTCATTCACATTGTTATCGCTGCTTCTAGTGTTCATTTTGCGTGTCAACAAACTAAAACCAAAACATGTTTAAACTAATTACAAACCCTTCCTAACAAGCTAAAAAAATGTCAAAATGACATGCCTTGATGCAATGGTTGCAGCTGAACCAGTTGATGTCTTCTTTGAATCTTTTAGTTTTAGTTTTCTAAATTGTTATAATTATTGATAAACTATCTTGAGGCCCCCAAGACCACTGTTGTATAAATTCTTTCCTAATTTTTTCAAGTTTCAACCTATGAGAGCAAGGCAAATGAGGTCCTATTTGTGGAACTAAGGGCTATTTTGATGTTACATGAGGATTTGGCCCCACCCCTATAAGTGTGAATACTGAATAGTGATACGAGATTTTGCAATGGTGTAACCTTGAGCACAATTAATAAAATTATGAAATAGAATGTCTTGTATCAGCGAGTAAGGGGTGTGGGACCCCATGCCCCTATAAAACTTAACAAAAATTCACCAGATGTTTTCTTAAAAAAAAAATTGAAATATTTGTTTTTTGTTCGTCCCTGAGATGGTTAAGTGACATTTTGGACTGCCTTGGGGATGGCTATGTATCCCTCGTAAGTTTCTTGCTATCACCAGCTTTAGGGATGCATTCTGGGATGCTTCCTATTTTTTTATTGTTGCAAGAATGGCCATGAACATCCCCTAACATCTCGCCATCCCCGATGTAATGTCCTCTGCTAGGAGGTTGTCAATTTCCAATGATTAACATACATCATTATGCATATAAATCAGATTAAACTAAGAAACAATTTAGGATTCATAATACATTTGGCAATTAATCAACTTAAGCCCCAATTCCTTACTTCTCTCCTAATCATCAAACTTGAGGAGGATGGGGGTTTACTTGTCATAGGGCACTTGGACACCAATCTACAAGTAGGCTCCCTCAAGGCTTCAGGACCCTGTTCACATTCCATCTTGGGACTCACCTACCTTGTGAGGATTTATTCTGCCTCTCCCTATACAACAGCAACCTATGCTCTTAAGGGGCAATAGCGAGTGATTAGGGAATGGGCTAAGTCTGTACTAACTTCAAATAGATTATATATATATGTATATATATACATATATATATAACGTATAAATAAAATACATCATATCTATCTATCTATCTATATATATTCCTAATTTCAATATTATAAACTAATATTGAAGTTACAGTATATATATACTGGACCATATATTGGTCCCCTTATTCTTAAATAGCATTCAGATGTAATTATCAACCAGTATTGATGCATAGATGTGTACAGCTTACCAACTTGCTGTTACACCTTGTTGCCAGCCGATAAATATGGATTTATTGATCTGATGAATACAATCTGTAATCCCTGATTCCCCTGATTGAATGAGTGATTGGAGGCTGTCTTCCTATACCGTGTGTTTGGAGTCATAAGGTGTGTGTAAAGGACATACCTCATGTAATCGCCTCCCTTCAATAGCCAATTATTATTTTCCAAATGGTTTTGCATAATCCTATGATTTGTAATTGATATAGTCTCTTTGTAGATTGCTGCTTTAAACATGCCTCTTCATTAAGGTTAATCTCCCACTTGTAATCGCTGACCATTGGTTGATACTGCATCTCTTCACCACGATATTAGTTAATATTGTTGATGGCTAATAACTTAACATTGCTTAGTCTTACTTCTGGACATAACAGATGCTGAGTTTAATCACCGTCTGCCCTTGTGGTTATAACCAATTGTAATACTCTATATCTCCTAATAATTAATTGTTGATGCTTAATAATAGTTGATACTCTAATAATTAATAGTGCTTAGTAAGTGATCGATACTCTATCACCTTCCACTGTCATTAATTATTATTTTGGTGTATCAATAATATGTCAGGTTTGGCATGAGGTAATATCTTCCTGTACAGTCGATATAGCATAATACAAATCGCTATCTTGTATCTCTAAATCAATACTTATCAAGAGGCTTCTTATTTGATGTCGTTATTTTTCTTTTATTGCATATGCCTTAGTCAGCCAATCAATCAGCATTGTTATTCTTAGATCGTACCTGATATAGATTAATATATCCGAATCTTCATGAATGACTCATTTGATCAAGGTGACTGGATACTTTCATGATGGTTGCTACTGTCTTACGGTTTACCATGTCTCTTTGTTTAGGACATTATTTAATGTTATAATTTATTATTATTTATTTTTATATTTTAATTTTATTATTATTATTTTTTATTAAATCTTATTCAGCAGGGGACATTACACCCAAAATGCTTTAGGGGATGGGATTGGTCTCCGAGGGGTGGGGATGCATCCCCATGTAACACATACAAATGTGGTTGAATTACTTGGTGCCATAATTTAAATTGGATACATGTCAAATGGAAAGTTAATAAGTAGAACATAAGCATTGAACCCAAAAACATGATACTTGAACATGTGAAGAACTGTTATGAAGGGATAGTAACTAGATGTTATTGCTGACAAATTAATTTTAGAGGTTTAACAAGTGGTACTGTGGTAGTATGTACCTTACTGGTAGGACTACTTCAATTGATTTCGGCATTTTATTTGCATTTCAAACAATAAACAGATTACAAAGAATTGTTGTGCGCTATGCTTTAATGCTAAAACTATAATGAGTGCTCAGTGCACAATATAGATGAAGGCAAAATTAGCTTTTATTTAAAAAAAACAAAACAAAGAAGTGACCTAAGCGTTTTTTTATGGAATAATTAATTATCTGATAGATGGGCTGATTGCATGACTTAATTTTTACCAACAGAATTTTTGTAAACACCTGACACAAATAATGCTTTATTGAATGGTGCAGGGATATCTATCTCAACATATCCTTCCAGCGTGGAATCTTCTGTTGTAAATCTAGATTCTTGTTTTGATCCTGTGCAAGCTCCCACAGAAAATGGGCATGCTTCACCGTTGGCATCTCCAACAAGTGAAGATAGCCAGTTTAAAGTGTGCATTAATGACAGAAAGGAAGACGCACTAGGGAAAATCCAGATCATTCGAATAAAATTTTTGCGCATTGTGCACAGGCTAGGTCAGACTCCTTATAATGCTGTGGTTGACCAGGTTTTGTATCGGTTGGGGGTGGCAGAGCAGTTCGGAGGACCTAGAAAAATGACTAGGGATGGTTTTCCATCTGGTTATGACAGAGCTAGTGCAATAGCAGAGCAGCAGGAGGCTGCTGGCCAAGAAGATTTGGACTTTACATGTACCATTCTGGTCTTAGGAAAAACAGGTGTAGGTAAGAGTGCTACAATTAATTCTATATTTGATGAATTTAAAGTAGAAACAGATGCTTTCCAACCTGTTACAAAGAAGGTCAAAGAGATAGTTGGAACCATATGTGGAATCAAAATAAGGATAATTGACACTCCTGGTCTGGTGTCCTCTTCTGCTGATTATCACAAAAATAAGGTGATCATGTCATCAGTTAAAAAATTTATAAGGAAATACCCTCCAGATATTGTACTTTATCTGGATCGTCTAGACATGCAAAATGATGACTATAGTGATTTTCTGCTACTCAAAATAATCACAGAGACTTTTGGAGCTGCCATCTGGTTCAATGCCATTTTAGTGCTTACTCATTCTTCTTCAGATCCCCCAGATGGGACAGATGGAGCTCCTCTTAGTTACGAAATGTTTGTGGCTCATCGTTGTCATCCCTTACAAAACTTAATACGACAAGCAGCTGGTGATAAGAGGCTCACTCTTCCTGTATCATTAGTGGAGAATTGTCTGTCGTCTCATGGTAATGGAATCAACGAGAATATTATACGTAGTGAGGAAGTATGGAAGGCTCATTTGTTGCTATTATGTTTTGCATCCAAGGTTTTAAGTGAAGCAAATGCAATTTTGAAGCTGAAAGACAGCATCCCAGGAAGCCAATTTGGCGTTAACTCAAGTGCCCCGAGGTTGCCTAATCTGCTGTTGTCTCTTCTGCAATCACGGCCACAACCACATATACCATATGAGCAAGGTGGTGATGGAGGTGAATTGTATGAGGACATAGATGATTTATTTGACTCAGAAGGTGAGGATGAGTACAATAAACTTCCTCCTTTTAAGCCACTGTCAAAATCTGAGTTGAGTAACCTTAGCAAAGATCAAAGAACGGTTTACTTTAATGAGCTTGAGTATCGTGAGAAGTTATTCCAGAAACGACAGTGGAAAGAGGAGCTAAGAAGGCAAAAAGCTAAAAAAAGTGAACCACAATTTAACAAAGATGAACTGGATGAAACAGAGGAGGAAAGTAGGAGAGGGGGAGTGGCTGTAGCTATACAAGACATACCATTGCCACCATCCTTCCAATCTGATAATCCTACTTACAGGTACCGCTATCTTGATACGGCTGACCAGTGGCTTGTAAGGCCTGTTCTCAACCCGAATGGTTGGGATCATGATTGTGGGTATGACGGAGTCAATGCAGAAAAGATGTTTGTTATTGGAAAATTTAATGCAGCCTCCATTTCAGGTCAGATTCTCAAGGATAAGCAGGAGACGAATATTGAATTGGATTGTGTTGGTTCTCTGAAGCATGGAGATGGCAAAGGTACTTTAGCTGGGTTAGATGTTCAAACAGTAGGAAAGGACCAAACTTATACTTTGCATACAAAGACTAACTTCAGCAATTTTAAGGGAAATAAGATCTTAGGTGGTTTTGCTTTGGCACTTTTACAAGATATATTAGCAGTAGGCATGCAGCTTGAAGATAGAGTAATGATAGGAAAAAGGTGGAAATTTGTTCTGAATGGCTGTGCTATGATGGGGTGTGGAGATATGGCATGTGGATTAAGCTTAGAAGGTACATTAAGAGATAAGGACTTTCCAGTTGGCCAGAATACTACAAAAATGAGTTTATCTATAATAGATTGGCATGGAGATCTGGCTATAGGTGGCAATATGCAATCTCAATTTTCTTTGGGATGGAATACAATGATGCATACAGAAGCAAAATTGAACAGTGGGGGTTCTGGGAAAGTTTGCATACGTGCTAGCAGTTCTCAACACCTCCACATAGCCTTGATTGGTATGGTTCCTCTTGTAAAGTCAATAATTGGTGCTAAGTGGATCTGATAGCTGTTAGCTACCATTGTAAACTACCATTGGATGACAATAATGTTATCATCTTATTCTTTCTGATTCTTAGAATAATGTGATTTTTTTATTGAGCAGTAGACATTCTCGCAATCATTGTTACTGTAGAGTTATCTACAAAGAGATATTCAGTATACAGCATTTGAATGCATGAATCCTGTAGTACTGATATTTTTTAACCACTTTCGTTGGATTTAATAATTTAGCCTTAGGTGAGCCTCATATCACCACTAATGATATACACCGGCACTGGTAGGAATTTCTACACTTAATATGACAGACAGTTTAGGTGGTCTTGATTCTGGTCCGTAGACAATGCTTTGAACATATGTTATTGAAAGGACACACTTCGGTCCATAAGTTTGCAGTAAGCATTACCCTTGCACCATTAGCAAGTAGCAACACAGCATCCAATTGTTTGTCATCCATTCCCGCAACATTATTGTTCCATGCTCTAGTTCCAACACTTTAGTTGACCAGGTGATTCAATGCATACAATTTTCTCCTATTATGTTGATGTACATTGCTATTGTTGCAAATAAATATGTTTGGTCATTAAATTTTTCTGTCAAAACTAATTCTAGTCATCAACAACCGTGGATCTTGAATGGCTGGATGGGCATCCTTTATATTTGTTGGTGAGACCTTTCTTCTTCTTCACTTTGTCCTGCATGTCTGAGAACTTTATCTAGTGTAACAATTGTTCTAAAGTCAAACCGTTTCTATTATACCTTTGCTTGCATATGGAGGTCTATCTATTATCAGAGACAACTGTCCCAAATCCCAAGTGGAAATCATAGACCTTCCACTAAAGCACTTAGAAACATTTTCTAGGTGCCTGGTGTAGAAGAGGATCTACAATTTCAACATTGTTTGGCCTTTAAATCTCATTTCATCAACCAAAATTCATCCGACAATTTTTTTGTTAATATCTTATTAGCCTTATTCCCTCTAATTTCTTGAAATTTGTAATCTTGCATGTATTATGCGAGCATCAATGTTGAATGTTGCAACTCCAGTTAGATCGAGTAGTAGAAGGGGTCTATATTGTGGTTGATCTAATTCTTGAAGGGCTAAACTATTTCCTCCTATAAGATGGCTTGCATGTTCATGTTGTGCCTTAGTTATCTTATGCAACAAAGGTGTATTTTGTCCTTGATTATAGTGCCCAATAATTATATCAAATCTGATCTTTTTGTTTCTCTCTAGGGCTTTCAGAACACAAACCAGGTGTTGTTTCTTCTTGTGCAAGTAAGTCATTCGATTGTGCAGTGGTAATGATAGGATGGCTTTATTAGTGTGTTCTTCACCTTGATACTCTCTATTCTCAGGGATCTTCTAGTCAATATCCCATCAACCTAAAATATCAATTGTGGTATCTTGTAGATATTGTCCTTGGTGTAGGTCTGATATGGGCTCAATGAAGTTTTATTGTGTTGTATCACAAAATCATCTTATTTATAAGACCTCACGATTTTCTGAAGACACTGATCCAGGAGATAGTATCAAACAATATTTCTGCATAATTGATATCAGATGCACAGCGACTATCCTCCAAGTACAATTCAGGAATAAGGCGGCAAATTTATATGAATGATTGATCTATATGTAAGGATAATCAGAAAATAAGAAAGGTGCGAATGATAGATAAGATACAATTAAGAAAGGATGCAAGTTAGTTAACAAGGCACAATTAAAAGAAGGATGCAATTTATTGTATGAAGAGGCACGTTGGTTATGGTAGAGACACAAATTGGAAGAGGCCCATCTCCTCTGAAAGGATTGATAAAAAGATCAAAGGCCAGCATCCAAGAAAGGCATGGAACCACTCAGTCTTACATACAGCAATCCCCCCTCAAACATCGAACAGGATAAGATATGATTCAAGGCAGTCATTATAACTGCAAATCGGTAACAAGACCAGATAGGACTTTACAGCGATCATAGTCAGGCAACGATGCCCTTGGGAGAATCATATCTCTTCATGAAAAGGTGCGATGGGGTATATATGTAAGGAAAGTTGGAGTTAAGAAAGACAAGTTGGAAAATGAGGAGCAGCAATAAAAGAATATTACTCAGATTTGAAGAAATTAAGAGCAGACTGTGAAGATGAGTAAGAGCAGGCATCAAGGAAATAAAAGAGAAGAACTCCATTTGACGAAGGGTATCGATCCTCAAGCAAGTCATTCTACAGCAAAGCATCTGAATTCTACAGAGATCTCTCTCTCAAAGCATTTGAACATTGTGTAAATCGGTATGAAGTATCAGACCTGATAATAGGCAGCATGGTTGATTCTCATTTATGGGTTCTTATAATTGATTCTTGCATATGGATGATATATGTTCAAAAGGTGCCTGAAGCAACAATTAATGACAGCAATAGGTTATGGAGGAATATTATTAAGAATTGGTTATGAAAAGGTATTAAAGACAGCGACCTCCAAGAGTTGTCTCTCTTCAAGAGACCTGAAGTTATAAAGGCAAGAATACCACGAAGGAGGAGGGGAAAAGACAATCAATTCAATTAGACTCAGGGCTCATAAGAGCAGATCATTTTATCAGATGTCGGCAATCAGGCACTTAGATGGGTCTCTCATTAGATACACCCCATCATCTGGATGGCAATAGCCACATGAGGCCAAGAGGGATGGTAACCGTCTCTTGGGTTTAATTTAGAGGATTAATGGATTATGGATTTCTCACTAAATACACCTCATTTGGATTGCAAGAGCCACATGAGGCCATAAGGGATGGTAATCGGTTCTTGGGTATAGTGTGGAGGGTTAATGGATTATAAATCTCACTAGATACATCCCCTCATCTGGATGGCAATAGCCACATGAGGCCAAGAGGGATAGTAATTGGCTCTTGGGTCTAGTGTAGAATACATTATGGGTTTCTCATTAGATACGCTTCCTCATCTGGATGGCAGGAACCACATGAGGCCAAGAGGGATGGTAATTGGCTCTTGGGTCTAATGTAGAGAATTAATGGATTATGGGGTTCACTAGATACACCTCCTAATCTGGATGGCAATAGCCACAAGAGGCCAAGAGGAATAGTAATTGGCTCTTGGGTCTAGTGTAGAATGGATTATGGGCCTCTCATTAGATACACCTCCTCATCTAGATGGAAATAGCCACATGAGGCCAAGAGGGATGGTAATCGGCTCTTGGGTTTAATGTAGAGGATTAATGGATTATGGATACCTCACTAGGTACACCCACTCATATGGATGGAAAGAGCCACATGACGCCAAGAGGGATATTAATCGACTCTTGGGCCTAGGGTTGAGGTTTTGTTAAGGCACCCTAATATACCCCTTATCCTAGCTCTCCTATGGTTGGATTCCATCAATAAATTGAATATATTTTATAAATAATTTGTTCCTAACCCTAGTCTCAATGATCTATGTTTTAATATCTCTAACCAAGAAAGATCTAATTGGTCAATTATGTTTCAATGGTTTCCTAAAATATTTGTAGGATCTCAACTAGGTATATAATGCTACTAATTCTTATTTTCCTTATTGTTCTAATTGGAATTTGAGATTTAGGGTAAAAACTCGGGCACCTAGGATGCAGAGGTAAGGGTATAGACAATGAACATCAACATTCAAAAACCATAGTTACACAATCCATCCTTTAGGTATTCTTAGATGTACTAGTTAGGCTTCTAGATCTGAACATTCATTGGGATTGAATTAACATCTTAAGACAGCGTGTACATACTGATTTGGGCTTGTGACATCATAACAAATGCAACTTTGTGGTTTCCAATATCTCCACACACACTTCCATTGACACATACTTGTCCTTTGTAATTGGGACTGCCCTCATTGATGGCCAAAAGGCCAAATCAATGTATCTATGCTTCAAACCCCTTCCTCTGGACTTGGAGGACCCTACACAAGGTCTGTGAACATTCCCTTGGTCTTGCAACAACAAAAGACTTCCTTTGGAACTCTGTCTTGCAACAACAAAAGACTTCCTTTGGAACTCTGTTTGCAACATACATGTCACCGGGGAAACATTGCTATGACAGGTGGTCTATTAGGACAGTCAACTTTACACCCCTTTGTTCAACAAGTTATGACTTCCTCTCTGTTTATTCAAGGTCCTGGGGTTCTCACACACCATCCAAAGATCTGTTCTTAAGGATTTGACACCAGACAATTCACCAAAGTACAATTTTTGTGATCAAGGGAATTAATTACTAAAACTGTCATAACCTGCCTTATTAGGACAGTCACAATAAGGGCACTTCTAACTCCCCTAATAAAGTCATTCAAGCATGGAACAAAGACTACATGGCCTCCATAGATGCTCCAATGCCCCCACTTATCACATGGAATCCCACATTCCATTCATGACATGTAAACAGCCTTTTCACCTTCATAACAGTCTGATACATCTGTCATATCAGACTGACTGTCTCAATTTTCCACTTGCAAACCTACTTCTTTGACCCTGCAAGTTTGAGGCATGATAGAATACATTTGTACAGATCTTCAAATATTTTTTTGGGAATTTCCACCGTACAAATTTGAAGTTATCACATTTTTAAGGCTCTCAGGTGACCCTAGGTAGGGTTTCAACCAGTCTGGAAAAAAAATTCAATAACTTTCTTAATACTTAATGAAATTGAGTGAGACAAAAAGAAAAAGAAAGTAGATCCACAAATGGAAGGTAAAGTTCATACCAAGTGTGTTTTCAGACTGCAAATTTTCAGAAAAAATAAACTTCAGACCTGCCCTTAGTAAAATGATCATAACTTTTTCAAAACTCAATGAAATTCATTCAAACAAAAAGCATTTTGATCTAGAAACATTTCCCCATCTTCTCCAGTTGGTTTCAGACATGTACTGTACCAAAGGAAACAATCAGACTGTAACAGTGAAAAACACAGAAAAATGAAACAATCAGACTGTAACAGTGAAAAACACTGAAAAATGAAACAATCAGACTGTAACAGTGAAAAACACAGAAAAATGCAACATAAAACGTGAAAAAAAATGATTTTTTTTATCATTCAATGCTTCTCCAAGCCCTGAATTCGAATTGGGAGGGCATATTTATGCCTTTACAACCAATTCCAACTGTTACAATCACTTTTTGGATTAGTTTGTTAACAAAACATCATTTTGACACTTTTTACCAAAGTTGCTTTACAACTTTTTGAGCAACATTGACAACTTTTACATTTTTGACATCTAATCACCCAAATCTTTCAATAATGGTCCCAAATGACCCAAAATGGTCTTATATGACCTTATTGACTCAACCAAACCAAAATAAACCAAAATTTGACAAAGCACAATAATTTTACTCAAAGGGTGCATTCAGGATGCCTCTGCATCATACTCCCCATGGAAAGGAAATTTGAGTTCCATCTCAAATATGAATATTCTTTCTTGTCTTCCAGTTCCTCTGCATGTGTGCATTGTGTTCTTTTTGCTGGATCTCAACTACATTCATTTCAACTGATTCACCTGTGGTTTTTGTTCCAACAAAATGCTTCTTGAGCCAAGGCCAATTTGGCACTATATACCCACAGTTTGCTGCTTGTCTCCTCATTCTAACTTTGGCTTTGATTGCCATTGGAGTTTTATGTTCTCTTTCGTCTGCTTTGTCTTTGTTACCTGCACAGGAAACAAACATATTAAAGAAATAATAGTCTTCTTCTTCATACTTCACTTCTTCATCCACCTCATGTTGTTTGGCATACATTATTATCTCTTCATTATTCCCCAAAATCTTTGGCATCACCTCAACCTTACTGAACCATTCATTTGTAGTTTTGAAATGCTCATCCATTCTTTTGTTCTCCTTGACATCAACATTCTCAACTCTCAGTTCTTCTCTTGAGAACCATGCTATCTCCTTACCCTCCATAACTATCTTCTCTCCTTGGACTATCCTTGAGTCCTCTACAACTTCTTGTGCTGTCACTTCCTCTTCCTCATTTGTCTTTGCTTTATGCTGTTGTAACTTGTATATCTGTCTCCTCACTTGACAACAAGCTTTCAATTCCTATGCTCTCATCCTTCAAGGTTGTTAATGCATATTTCTTCCCATCCTTTTCCAACCCATGTGTTGTTTCTGCGGTTGTGCTTTGCTGTCCTGCTATAATGCCACAAACTATCTCACTTAGGGTTACCTGGGTACCTGTTTGAGCCAAGTCACTGAATAGGGTGCGNTCCTCACTTGACAACAAGCTTTCAATTCCTATGCTCTCATCCTTCAAGGTTGTTAATGCATATTTCTTCCCATCCTTTTCCAACCCATGTGTTGTTTCTGCGGTTGTGCTTTTCTGTCCTGCTATAATGCCACAAACTATCTCACTTAGGGTTACCTGGGTACCTGTTTGAGCCAAGTCACTGAATAGGGTGCGGGGTGTTGTATTCTTCCAAACCCAATTTATCTACCATATATTCAGAAACAATTTTATCCACACAGTTATCAAAAATCACAACTTAACAACATTTACCTTTGAACTTGCAAGTAGTCTGGAATAATCTTTCCTTTGTCAACTTGCTTTCTTGCTTGGCTGCCATTTCTTCCTCCTCTAGCTTCTTTGTCATTTCTTCCACCTGCAGCTTCTCTGCCAATTTGAACAATGTATTTAATAATGTTGATGCCCTTTTCCATCTTTCTTCTTATTAAGAGCCATCCTTCCAAAACACAGACTTCCAAAACTTCCCTTGCCCAGATCTTTGGGCTCTGATACCAATTTGATGTAGAGGTAAGGGTATAGACAATGAACATCAACATTCAAAAACAATCCATCTTTTAGGTATTCTCAGATGTACTACTTGGGCTTCTAGATTTGAACATTCATTGGGGTTGAACTAACATCTTAAGACAGCATGTACATACTAATTTGGGCTTGTGACATCATAACAAATGCAACTTTGTGGTTTCCAATATCTCCACACACACTTTCATTGTCACATACTTGTCCTTCGTAATTAGGACTGCTCTCATTGATTGCCAAAAAGACAAATCAATGTATCTATGCTTCAAACTCCTTCCTCTGGACTAGGAGGACCCTACACAAGGTCTGTGAACATTCCCTTGGTCTTGCAACAACAAAAGACTTCCTTTGGAACTCTGTTTGCAACATACATGTCACTGGGGAAACGTTGCTATGACAGGCGGTCTATTAGGACAGTAAACTTTACACCCCTTTGTTCAACAAGTAATGGGTTCCTCTCAGTTTATTCAAGGTCCTGGGGTTCCCACACACCATCCAAAGATCTGTTTTTAAGGATTTGACGCTAGACTCTTCACTGAAGTACAATTTTTGCGATCGAGGGAATTGATTACTAAAACTGTCATAACC
The DNA here is from genome assembly GCA_018584345.1 of Thuja plicata. Lineage (NCBI taxonomy): Eukaryota > Viridiplantae > Streptophyta > Pinopsida > Cupressales > Cupressaceae > Thuja > Thuja plicata. The sequence continues at coordinate 632,397 of MU224045.1, read as the reverse complement.
TGCCTTATTAGGACAGTCACAATAAGGGCACTTCTAACACCCCTAATAAAGTCATTCAGGCATGGAACACAGACTACAAGGCCTCCATAGATGCTCCAACGCCCCCACCTATCACAGGGAATCCCACATTCCATTCATGATATGTAAACAGCCCTTTCACCTTCATAACAGTCTTTACATCTGTCATATCAGATCAACTGTCTCAATTTTCCACGTGTAAACCTACTTTTTTGACCCTGCAAGTTTGAGGCATGATAGAATACATTTGTACGGACCTTCAAATAATTTTTGGGAATTTCCACTGTACAAATTTGAATTTATCACATTTTTAAGGCTCTTGGGCGACCCTAGGTAGGGTTTCAACCAGTCTGGAAAGAAAATTCAATAACTTTCTTAATATTTCATGAAATTGAGTGAGACAAAAAGAAAGAGAAAGTAGATTCATAGCCCTTTTGATCTTAACTGGTCTCAGATCCACAAATGGAAGGTAAAAGTTCGTACCACTTGTGTTTTCAGACTGCAACTTTCCCTTAGTAAAATGATCATAACTTCTTCAAAACTCAATGAAATTCATTCAAACAAAAAACATTTTGACCTAGAAACATTTCCCCATCTTCTCCAGTTGGTTCCAGACATGTACTGTACCATACATGGCAGTACCAAAGGAAACAATCAGACTGTAACAGTGAAAAAAACAGAAAAATGCAACTTAAAACGTGAAAAAAATGAATTTTTATCATTCAATGCTTCTCCAACCCTTGATTTCGAATTGGGAGGCCATATTTATGCCTTTACAGTTTACAACCAATTCCAACTATTACAACCACCTTTTGGATTAGTTTGTTAACCACCTTTTGGATTAGTTTGTTAACAAAAATATCTCCTACTTATCATTTTGACACTTTTTGCGAAAGTTGCTTGACAACTTTTTGAGCAGCATTGACAACTTTTACATTTTTGACATCTAATCACCCAAATCTGTCAATAATGATCCCAAATGACCCAAAATGGTCTTATATGACCTTATCGACTCAACCAAACCAAAATAAACCAAAACTTGACAAATGACAATAATTTGACTCAAAGGGTGCATTCAGGATGCCCCTGCATCAATCTACAAAAGGGGACATTACAATTTGTATTAATAATCAAATCTAGGAGCAGAGGATTATATTGAAATTGACCATAGTTGGTTTTGATGATATCATACTTAAGGTCAATTGTACGCTGACGACTTGGACTGCCAAAAGTTAACAAAGTTATTTAGAGTCTTGTTTAGATTGGTGCAAAAACTTTGTGCATACCTTCACAATAGCTCAGGTATCCGTTGGCTTCCACTTTTCTCATCTTTGATTATTAGGATTATATTGAGTAGTTGTATTTGCTTGGTAATCGGCCAGAGCTAGGGTTGGTTCAAATTGGATCTACAGTCCAGTCCAATTCCCCTACAAATTTTGGTGAGTAAGAGCAATAGGGGTTGGGTTTGTTTGGGATGAACTCGAGTGTAGTTGAGATGATCCAAATGGATTGCAATGGAACTCTAGTAAACTTGTCACTTTTTGGACTTTTTTCTTTCTCTTTACCTTCGACTTTGATCGAGTTGCCCTAAAATGAATTCCTAATCCTAAAAGTGCCAACTAAAGTGATGCAAATGAGGTTTGGGGGTTTTATCAAACCACCAAATGTAGCAGCTTGAAATAATTTACTAATTCAATTCTAACTTGTAAATACAATTTCCACACTCAATTGTCAATTCATGAATTCAACAAACGATTCAAATTTAAAATTAATACAACATAAATAATAATTTGTTTTAATATCCACTTCACACATACACAGGTAACAAAATAATCTGATTTCAGTAAAAATCAAATAGTCTCTCTTTTGTTCTCCACTGGAAAATTCCTTCACTTAGTTATTTTTACATTTTATTTTTTGCTGTATATTTCTCTGCCTGCTACACCCTTTGGTAACTCTTCTTTTTGTTTTGTTTCAAACTTCCAATTCCTTATAGTGCTGCACACCTTTTATTCTTATCCTTTCTTTCTGCACTTCACATGCCTTCCATTCACCGGTTCTCTCTTTTATTTTCTAATTTATTTTGTTTCTTTTATTATTCTCAAATGCTGTGGCCTGTTCTAGTTTTTCTATTTTGTAATTTTCTGCACTTTTTTCTCTTTACTCCCACACTGTTCCCTCTTATAGTTTAACACTAAAACTATCAAGATGCACCTCTTTTCCCCCTTCTGTCCTGCTCTATTTTAGTTTTTCTCGTCTCTTCATATGCCTCCCACTCTTCTTGCACTTCTTTTTTCTTTCTTTTAATAGTTCCTCTGTCTTCTCCACTTCTATTTTTTCTTTCTTTTAATAGTTCCTCTGTCTTCTGCTCTTGCTGGCACGTTATTTTCTCTCACATTTTCTTTTTTAAGATTTCTTAAAGTTTTGAATAATGCAAAAGAAATCCCACTCAACCTGATTCTTCACGATTTTTTCCTTTACATTCCATTCTTTTCTATGCCTCTCTTGATTCTCTTTCTTTTAATTAATTTTATCCATTGGCTTGGCACTGTTTGATAACAAATATTCATGAGAATGTAACAATGAATTTGTAAGGCCGAATGCCAAAAGTTCAAAAAACCTTTTGCATAACTTGTAACTTGAGGCATATCATTTCTCGAAAAGTGGCCATATTGCACAAAATGACGTGAAGCTACCTGACAAACCATTTTATTTCAGCTCGTATAAAACTTCAAAATCAATTGTTTCTGTAATTTGTCAGACAAAAACAAAGAGCTTTAACTTTTATTAACTGGTAAGGAATTTCGAAATGAAAACTTGCCACATTTGATGAAATGCTAGCACAAGTATCTTTGTAAAAGTGTTCCAGCTTCGTAGACTTTCAAAAACAATTGTTTCCGTAGAACTGCCAATTGAACTGGGTAACTTTGTTTAGGCGAAATTTATTTTTCGTCGATTTGGTTGAAATTGAGGCTTTCTGCTGTAGTGAGATGTGAAGGCGACAAATACAAACCAATACTAAAGAAGAAAGCAAACAATTTTTTTTTTTGTGATGCAGGATTATTTATGGAGTTGAATCTCTTGCATCATAAAGCATTTCAAATACTAAAACAAATTTAGTCTAGCACATTTTGATTGCAAAAGACGAATACTATTCGAAAATGCTAAATTTTTATTCTTGCTTGCATTCAACAAAGAGAGCTAAATATTGATTATCAAAGATTCAATTTGTTATTTTTGCAGATGTGTAAGTGTCCATTACCTACCAAGATCATAGATTAAGTATTTTTTAAAAAAAATGTTTTACAAATATTTTGCTTTTCTTTCATTTTTCTAAAAATGTATTATTACATTTAAAATTAAAAAAAAACTAGACCCACGCAATGCACACGCACACGCACACGCACACGCCCACGCCCACGCATCTACACACCCCCGCCCACACACATCTATACACACCCACCCACAGGTGTGCACACAATCTGTTTTGAATGCATTGTTTATAAAGTTTGTTGTCATAGGAACTATAATGGTAGTTGGTTCTTGCTCCAATTGAATTCAAGACATATTTGAGTTCTCTTTAAAACACACACACACACATAAAATCTGTTTTGATTGTGTTGTTTATAAAGTTTGTTGCCATAGGAACTATAATGGTACTTAGTTCTTGCTCCACAGGTCGAATTGAATTCAAAACACAATTGAATTTTCTCTAAAATAATATTGATATGATATAATTGGTTCTAATTGGTGGGGTTATATTCAGATTTCTAGGGGTTGTGATGTTATTGATTCAAAATTTGTTTTTGAAAAGAATGGTGTATCGATGACATTAGAACAAATAATAAATATGTTATTGAGCAGGAGAAATTGTAGAGCAAATCATCATTTAGTAAAGAGAAGATCAAAATGAAAAAACTCTTTATGCTCCATGTTTAATTCTAATGTTACGTTGGAGTGTCACCTATTTTTGGCCTCTCCTAAAGAACAACCTATTACAAAGAGGAAACAATAGTCTCGGAAATGACACTTTGAAATGGAATTTGAGATATTTTTGACCAACATATAGCAGAATATATTTATGTCAATAGATTGACTTTCAATATTTACTCTCCAAATAAAAAAAATAAAGATGAGAAAAATAAATGAGGCTGCAGAATGATACAGGGCATTGGTTCTGAGAAGGTGCATGTCATCTTATTGGCCAAGGAGGCCAAGTTTGCAGCCGATTCATTGAAAGAGGGGTGTCCATTGTTTTCGACGAGTAGAAAAATATAAAATACCAGCCTTTGATCAATTTCATAACAATGTTTTCTAAGGGAACAATATTTTTGAGAGTCGTAGATTGTGGGAGGGAGGTGACAGATGGTCAATTTATTGCTACCATCTTTATCACAACCATTGAGGAAGTGGAACCTCACAATTTCGTTCAAGTCATAATGGACAACATAAAGAAATTGTAGAGATGTTGGTTTGTTGGCTGAGAAATCCTATTCACACATCTCTTGAAAACCTTGTGCGGTCCACACTCAAATTTATGTTAAAAATGATTGGGAATACAATTGATTTGATAAAAAAAAAGTATGTAGAGAATGAAGAGATCCAAATGTTTGTCACTGATTACATGTTCCAAAACATATTTAGATCATTTCGAGTGATGTAATTTCCATGATCCACAATGTAGATTCTTCATTTTTGGTTTAAACTGTGAGATATTTTACTATCAATGTGTGAATAGGGGAAATGAGAAATATATTTTCAGACCATTCCCAATGTTCAACAATGGAGTACTTGCCAAACACACACATGCAAACAAAATAACTAAGTTAAATCACACATGCATGCCAATGGATTTTTTACTCCATTGCCCTACTATCTAACAAGGTCTTGTGTTCAATAATAGAAGCACATGCACAAGAAGCTACAAAGAACAAAGATTGAGAGATGAATGCAAAAATGAATATGCAAAGATCAAAACAAGTTAAAATGCTAGAAAGGCTAGGACACAAATGATTGATGTAAACAAGAATGGAGCATTTGAAATTAGAGGGGGCATTGCTTAAATAGATGTCTTCAGGACAGAATCCCATATTAGGATGAATGTGGGATAAAAGACGATATGAAATTGTAAATAAGCTTGTCCCACATGCATTAAGTGGATGTAAATGCTAGAGGTGGGATATGACAAATAAAGGATGAAGTGGATGTGAGGGATTTATAAATTTAATAGGATAATAATCGAATATGTTTATTTATTTAATGGTGAAATATGATGAATGAAATATTATTAAATGGATAATAGGAATATTTATAATATGATGAAGAAATACGCATAACATAGTATAATGAATAATGAGAATATTATAATGGAATAATGGAGCCACCTGATTAATGTAAAATTGAGATAAATAAGAAGACAATTTTATGTGTCTACATAATGTTTCGTATCATACTACATGATCCTTCATCAGGATGAAAGTGATAGCCATAGAGCAAAAGTGAGATGATCCACCCCTTACCTCTATTTAATCTCACTTTGCAATTATCATCTCACTTCTACTCCCTAGCTATCATTTTCATCCCGATGATGGACCATGTAATATGATATGAAATGTTGATGGTGAAAAATCTGACACGGTTTAAACCAGAAATAAAGAAATCTAATATTTAGACCATTTTAAAATTGGAGCTATTGAAGGTAAGTGAAGTAATAAAAAAATGTTTTAGTTTTGATTTTGTTATTTGGAATTAAAAAAAAAAAAACTTAGATGCTTAATTTTTAATTTGATTATGCATTTTAATTGTTCTTTAAAGTTTGTTAGTAATTATTTAATTTTTAATTTTTGAATAGATTGTTGAGACCCATTTTGTCTTTAACACAATCATCTCGAAATAAATTGTGAATGTTCGAGAGACAATTTCTAGTATGGTCATTAGCCAAACATAGTCTTTATGGAGGTGAAACATTGAGAGAGCAATAATTATTAAGTAGATGATACTAGATGACTATTGGTGGGATCACGTGGAGTATCCTTTTAGTTTCATCGGGCTCATTTTGATTATTATTTGATATATTGACATGGACAAGCCTTGACTCAATGATTGTGACGATGAAGATAATCATAAATGAAAAAGAACAAAGATCTTGTAAAAACTTTTTGCAAACAACTTCATAAAGTTATTAGAGAGAGATGGAACAATGACCACCTACCTACATATTGTCTTTGTATTGAGTTCAAAATTATGTAGTATTGAGATTCCTTTTTAGCCAATGGGAGTTGCCTCATATTGGATTATGAAGTTGTTGAAGGGTACGAGGTAGCATTTGGTAGTCTTCCTCGGTCTTGATTTGCAAGATGTAGTCATGAGTGAGTTAATTTATGTTACCTTCAATGTTCAAAGTATTGTCTCTCTTTGAGATAAATTCAAATATAATGTTTACACTTGGTGGTAACTCGGTGACCAAAAAATTCAACACTTACAACTTCTCACTATAAAAATACCTTAAATTTAATTTTTTTAATTGTTAAAGTTTCATTTATAATATATATACTTTATCTTATAGGTTGCGAGTTCATACATCTAAAAATAATTTGAGCACATGCTCTTTATAAAAAGTGCAACAAATTGCATTATAAGAGGGTAGATAAGATAAGATAAATTTATTAATGTCCAACAGAAGACCAACAAGGGTCTATGGGACAGGAAACAAACAACCAAAAAGCAAGAAACCAGCGGACCACTAAACAGTGGTTGGGGGAACAACAAAAAGAACAAGGAACCAAACAAGAAGAAGTAGAGAACAAAGAACCACTAGGGCAAGGACTAGGGGTCCTTCCCGAGCGGAAAGAAATCCAACACATAATGATAGTGACCCGAAAGAATAAGGGTATGGAGTCATCGTCGTGATCTGCTGGTGGTCTGTCGCTGATGAGTAGAAGCACTGCGAGGTCTCACAAATCTGGAGTGACCGATGGTGGAGGCACATGAGGGCCGCTTCACACCCCGAGCTGGGGGTGAGGGTGAGAAGAAATCCGTAATGAGCTGCTCGGTGACCAGCTTCTGGGGAGATAGAAGCTGCAGGGTATGGTCACGGAGCTGAACCGTCTCCCGTAAATAGAGTGCGAGACACCTCTGGTCAGAGTAGCAAAATAAGGAAGTCAAGGAGCTGCAATCTCTAAATAAGCAATAGAATCTCCCTCTGATCTCATAGTATATAGGGCAGTGAAAAATGAAATGTGCCTCGGTCTCAATCTCAAACAATGTGCATAAACTGCAAATACGATCCTCTCTGTCAATGTGATGATCAGTCTGTGCTCGCAGGCAGTGAGAGCTGACTCTGAAAGATCCTAGCGTGATCCAGAGGGCATGGCACCAACGCTGTGATAAATATCTGGGTCGAACAATGATCCCATCTTGGATGTGTAAGAAGTGCTTAGCATGAAAATCCATCCTTGGACATAAACCCCCACTAGGGTTGGTCCAGGTCGAGATGATGTACTGCCTGTAGATGTCAAGTCTGACATGCTCATTCAACTCCTGTCTGGAGGGGAGAAGATGAGCTGGAGCATCCAAAGAAGACTGAAAGGGGGGTAGACGATCAATATCAATCCCGATGCAACCCAAAAGGGAAGTGGCCTGAGCATACCAACAATGAGCTCTAGAGGAGGTGTCAGATCTAGCCAGCTCAACAGAAGAACAATCGGCGAGGTAAGAGTATCTACTCTGGTCATCCGAAGAGTCTGCGAAGCAACGTAGGCGGTGAAGAAACCAAACCAGGTCGAAGATGACTCCCAACCTAAAGGGATGAGCCCCGAACTCAGCCAAGATGATGCTGTGGGAGGTGGTACGATGACATCTGATGATACGCCGAAGGAGGAGAGTCTGTATACGCTCAATAGAGGCCCAGTCGGAATCAAGGAGAGATGGTCCCCAAACAACAGAGCCATAGAGTACAGTAGGCCTAACCAGAGAATCCATATGTGCATTCTAACTTGCACCTCCTTTTGCACAAACAACATGGCTACAAGGGGACATTAAGTAGTGGAATATGGAGCTAGAGCATACTACTTTGGTGCGCCTCCATTTCCCAACATCTTACACATAAGGAGTTTGAAAGCAAATACATTTTTAGTGCAAGTTCCATTGACACTGGTGGTTTTTCAAAAGTTTCGACATTACATAATATTAACTATGATGATAATGATGTTGATGATTTAAGAAATTCATATGGTTGAAAATTGATTATCAAACTTGATATTATTATTCTAATATTGAACTTGAAGTTGAAACAATTACATTTATAATTTTTTATTATTTATGTTTTAAATAAATTTGGGTTTATGGTTGTTTAGTTGACTATATGACACTATAATATAGGGTATCATAAATGTAAGTTATACTTTTAGACTGCACATATATATGATTTTTACAAGTTTTTGTACAAAATCCAAAATGAACCCAACTCATTTTTTTGTTTGTTTTGGATCTATGAATCAAATCCATGAATCTAAATCAAGATCCATAGTAGAATCAACAACATAGGGATAATATAACCAAAATTTTGAGGTATCACTAAGTGTTATGTGTTCTATTTTGTCAGGTCTTATCTATCAATGATTGATTTTCCAAGTCTTAGATTCATTGTCTTGGAGTTAATGTCTTAATAACAAAGCTAAAAGTACAACTTGAGCTACGATTAGTGGCTAAAGGAAAACACTGTTATGATAGAAGGGCCTTCAATCTTCAAACAATAATAAACCAATAGTCCTCTAAGACAACAACTCTGCTATTAAGTGCCTCACTTAAATGCTTACATTGCTTCATCCCCTCAAAGTATCATGTTGTTCTACTCCTTACGCTAACATGCAATATCATATTAGTAGAATAAAATGTAATTATAGTGGTGATGTGTCGTGGCCTTAATAGAGCTATATTAGGTCCCATACTTGTGAAAATCTAATAATATCACGAATGCATCATTCTTGTCTACACATCTCAAGTATAGTCCCTTGCAATTTTGCTTATAGAGTTGACTATTTTTTTTTTATCATATAAGAACTAGTTTTAATCTTCAAAGCCCTCTTTTGACATTGTTTTATGCCATCAGGACATTGGTTTTGAAGGAGATAGTGTATCACATCCTTGTACCAATTGTTATTAATGATGCCCTGGAAGGTATACTATTGGCATACTAAGTGTTTGCTAACCCTGACTAACATCTTAGAAGGCCTTGTCCACACACAAGTTTTATTGGTTGGATTTCTAGACCAAACTCCTCCAAAATAGCCGTCCACTTGCTACATCTTTTTCCCAGCTCATTTTGCATTAGCATAGATTTCACAATTGGGTCCAGAATAATAGCCACAACCTTACTTCTCAATATGTAATGCATAAACTTCTTCACTGCCTTTACAAGAGTGAAATATTATTTGTTTAGGTTTGGATATCTTATTTCAAAATTCTTCAATGAGGAGCTCATAAAGGCAATGCGCCTTTCATCCTCATTTATTCCCTTTTGATTAAGAATTCCCGTGCATGAATGATTTAAAGTGAAAGAATATATGTTGAACGACTTTGTATAATCTGTGCTTGAAAGCATAGGAGCACTTGCGATGGACACCTTGATTTCCTTAGATGTTTTCTTGACCTTGGGTGTCCATTTGATTTTAACATCTTTCTTCAACATGTCACTGAGTAGGTAGATGATCTCAACGAAATCACTTATGAATTTTCTCACAAAGTTGATTTTTCCAAAGAAAGATTTCAACTCCTTTTTGTTATTTGGCAATGGTAACTTCATGATGGCTTGAATACGTGCTGGGTCAATCACTATTTCTTTTTTGGATATGGCATGTCCCAATGATTTTCCTTTGATCACTTTGAAGATACACTTCTTCAGGTTCAGTGAGATACCTGATTCTTGGCATCTTTGTAATACTTTCCTTAAATCTTTTGCACGATTAGCACAATTCTTCAAGAAGAATATCAAATCATCCATATATAACGATGCATTTCCCAATGAGTCCTTTGAATGCTATGTCCATAGTTCTCTGTAATGTGGCACCCACATAGATCAACCCAAATAACATCCAGGGATACATGAACATTCCCCATTTTGTTGTAGTCAAAATATCCATCCAAGAAGGACATCATTTATGATCCATTGGCGATTTGTAGTACTTCTCAACATAATGATTATGAGTCTTTATTTAGTCATCATTTATTTTTGGTTCTTATTTTTAACTAATTCAATCTTTAGATTTTGGTATAATTTTGAGTCTTCAAGATGTAGAGGCCAAGAGACATATTTAGATCTAATACAATTTTATGTTATTAAATTTGTAAAAGAATTATTTACTACCCTTTCTTTTTTAGTAGGCAAGTTCCATCATTAGACATGATATGCCACTCTACACAATTATCTAATTCTCGAGTATTTGATTGATTGACAATTTGTTGTACTTAAACATTTACAAAAACTCAAAAAGTGTACTCCGTAGAATGTACATCACATAGGCATTCATTTACATCTAGACAACATAATTACTTTTTATAACATATAATAAGATATCATGATTATTTTTCATACATTTTTCTTTAATGTGAATCATCTAACGATTCTAGGGATGTACACTTCTATTGAAATAGTTTTTGAGAAGATTTCATTTGTTTTGAGGAACTAGTCACACACTTAGACCCTCAATATTGACATTCATATCTAACAATAAATATTTATCTTCATAATCTTTTGTAGTATTTTTTTTAAACATTGTCTTATAAATGTGTATTTAATAAGAGACTAGATGATGATGTTTAATTGTATTTTTTGGCATATATCATTGTGCTTTATGTAGATTGCAAGATGGAGTAGTTAGTATTATAACATAGAAGTTTGAGCAATGCATTTCAACAATATCTACAATTAAAATTAATGTTTGTTGTCCAAATTTGGCGTAGTAGGTTAGTTAGTTCCAAATGTATTAGCAAATATGATTGTGCATCTCATAATATAGTTCTATATCGCATCAAGTGACCAACACGATTTTGATTTTGACATGCTTTCCAGGTGTCTGTATGATCCATTTAATGTAATTTGGGTAATTCCTCTTGGGTAATCATGAAATAATTGAACTAGGATTCCGTAAATGATTATCATGATAATTTATTATGATTCTTTAAATACGTATATGTGATTGTGGGAATAATGTAGCATGTCAATTACTCCATTTGTCACATATTCATTGATTGGGTTGTACTAGCTCAAGGCTAAATTATTAGTTCATCAAGCTCTATTGTTAGGATTATTTATCCAATCATGTATTACTTCCAACTCTCTAAGGACATCGAGTGGTTTTATAGCCATTAGTGAAGAGTGATGTACACCATTTCCTTCACACGTCTCAATTACTAGACCCCAAGTACAAATTTCTATTGCAATCTATACGAGGAAAGCTAATATTTTCAAATATATTTATAATGGCTTTAGGAGGGAGATATTTTAGATTTGTTTCATCAGTCTTCTAACTTTTTTCAAGCATTGGGTGGTTTCACAACCATAGATAAAGGGTGGTTTGTAAAATTTCCACCTACAAGTATATATTCATTTAGATCTATATTCAATTCCACGAAGACAAAACTGATATTTCAAAGACATTTATAGTGGTGCAAGTTGGGAGATCTTTTTAGCGCCATTTTTTCAATCTTCAAATCCCTATAAAAATTATCATGTCACGCCCTTACATTTAAGAGCCTTATAAATTCATTACTTATTCATAATTAAGGTGAAATTTCTCTCACATTAGGTTTTTCATTAATTAGAATACCAATTCATATATCTAATATATGATGTGGTATTACTTGTGCAATTTATTTTACTATTTTTTAACAAGTAACATTCCCTTTATACTGGAAAAATCAATAGCATCCATATTTGCACAATGGAAAATATCAATAATGTTTTTATTATATTAAGATTTTATATTTTTATTGTATTATAATAAAATTTTTCTAAAGCCTTTTCATCATAGCTTCTCAAATAACCAACCTATGAGAAAGCAATTAATTATTTAACAACGATAATAAACTACTAAAAAACTACAAGTCACTAAGGTAACTTTATTACCACAAACCTTAATATTATTGTGCAAAAATCTATTGTTCCATCAAGTTGTCTCATGACCAAAAGAAGGTGTGATTCCCTAGATCCATAGATTCACAAACTTTTTAGGGAACAATCTATATCGAGTTCACCAAATCCCTTATTTATCTTCAAACACTAAACCTCAGAATACATGCACTCTTCAATTCTATAACATTAAAAAAGGAAAGTAAAAACAACACATGTTTCTCATACAAAACACCATATCTAAGAAATAAGTTGACTTGAGATGATGAAAATCCTCTAGCCTCAGATATAGTTATATTAAATATTATCCATTTAATATTGCATGTGAGTTTTTAGAGGCTTCAATAGGTGTAGTACATATGGTGGGAATACAAGCACTATATTTAACCAAGTTTAAATGTAAAAAATAATAGATTCTTTTAGAATATTCTTAGGGCAATTGATGTTTATTGTAACATTTTAATATTATAATTATTTAATATTGGGGAAAGAAAACTAATGTAGTACCTAATATTAAATGTGGGGTCAAGGGTTTAGGCAGCACATGGTGTATGTAATACGGTGGTAGTGTGGGAGCTTGTTTTTATAAAAGCAACTACAAGGGTAGTTGTTGAGGTTAGCCAGGTCAGCATTTGTGGAGGTTGGAAGCATGGCATTAGATGTGTAGTTATATGCTTGTTCACATGGATTACTTGTTGATGGTCAAGGTTTTGAATGCTTTCATGGATGCATTGTAATGTTGCATTTTTGAATAATACGTGGATGATAGATGCTTTTGGATGTTGAGTTTTTCTCTCATGAGGGTTTTCCCAAGGTATATCTAGTGTCACATTTTCATGGGTATGTTGTATATTCTCTGATATGTAGATTTTGAGTGCTTATTTGATTGATTTATCATTGTGGGTTGTATGGAAATTGTCATTGTATACCTGCAAGTTTCCTTACAAAAACACTGATGAATATAACATTTGTGGTGGCTTGAATCCAAAATGTTTCAAGGAAATTCGTATATTACCATCATTCCTTTCCGTTTCCAAAAATCGACGAGGTTCCTTTTGGTTGAGTTTCCATATTTATTTACCTAACTTGAGACTAAAGGGAATACAACCTTTAGAATGCTTTTTGGTGGGACCCTCTTCACAATTTTCTTATTAGAATATATAATGGTGGATGATTGTTGCAACCTAAGAGAAGATCAATGAACATGAGATTCTACCAAGACATCCCAATAGGCCCCTTCTCCCAACCAATCTTCTTTGAACTTTTCCTTATGTGACTATCAGAATTAATCCTGTCTACAAGAGGACCAACCTCCCCTCCTATTTCCTAAGGGGAGACTCAACCAAATCTTGTTGTAAACAACAACCCATTTGATCAGGTTACGAACTTAGTTACTTTTCCTTTCTCTATAGGTCCTACACATAGAAGAACCATGCACAATCATGTTTTAATATCGAGAATGCATTAGGGAGTCCTTCAACATAATCTAAAAAATCTAAATAACTAACTTAGAGGATAAGTTGATTGAAGAGGGAAACACCTTACTAACCTCTTAATACAAAAACACAAATACTAAGTGTTTCTTGTATATGATGACCATTTCAATCTTAGTGAATTATTGAAGGAGCTCGCAACATCGGACTAGAGTTCCTCCTTTCATTATTCTAGTGGTAGACTAAGAATTCTAAACCAAATTGGGACAATCCTAATGTGTACCTTTTCTAGATCAAACCTTGGTTTCCACCTCTCAATAAAAAACCAAAGTTACCTAAAAACCGTGGACCCTTTAAGATGTTTTGAACACACTCTTTATGGATATAATAGATCAGAAAGAATCCCTTTGATAAGATTTAGATCTCCATCAAACCATAAAGTTTCCACTTTCTCCTACCCTAGTTTTGCAGAATTTCAACATTATGTCTAGACCCTATAATTTGTTCAATGAGAGCATTCTTCATCTTAGAGAAAGATATATCTACTAAGAATTAGGAATATTAAGCAACCATTCCTTAGTCTCCTTAACCATACCTAAGGATAAATGTTGACTAAAGAAGGGGACAAAATTACCTTTCACAAGGTTGACACATGAAGAGTTGTATGAGTAAGAACATGGGAAATTAATCTCCCCAAACATAAAGGGGAAAATTTGGGTTGTAAGTAAGAGGTGACAACCATGTCCATTCCAAATAGCACTAAATCCTTGAATGATAGTTTCAAGCTAATTTATTTTCCCCCTTACCTCTTCCAAAACATAGACAACCACCTTCCCATTGTCAGCACCATGCACAATGTCCACAACACTTACCGCATCAGAGTTGGGGTAAAGTACATTATTCTTTTCTAGCAGAACTTCTTTTTGACCAACCAAACCTTATTGTGTGAGCTCCCTTGTTACAATTATGCAGATCAACAAGAAGATTATGTTTTTTTTTGGTCGGTAATAGATGATTTTATTTATTTATAAAATAAAGTTTTACATAAGGTGCAAAATACAAAATTAACTAGTCCAAGTCTATGGCCATTTACAAAGAACTCCCAACTCCCTCTGAGCATTTCAAAATTGCAGTCACATCTGGGCACTCCAAAAAAGAAAAAACTAACCAGCCTTAAACTTGCCAGACATTTACATAGAATCCATCACATGCATAGAAGCAAAAAACAAACAGAACATCTACGGTAGCACCACTACAAAAAACAGAGGCCACAAAAAAGCCATACACCATTATTTACTCGGTAGGCCATGCTGCATCGAATCTCCTAACCCTTCATGCATACAGGTTTGTGCCCTATGAGGGATAGCCTTTGATTTCATTTCTTGTTCTGGATTCTTGAGTTCTTCATCTCTTCAAATCTTGACTTTAACTTTCTCCCATTCTCCTCTGATCTTCAACTTGTAGTTTATTTTATCCACTTTTCCAACTCACCTTACAAAAGGCATCAACTCATATTCCATGGCTTCCTCTTCATCTTCAAAACATTCTGAGAAATCAAAACCTACCCCCGACATCGCCCATTCCAAGATGGAATCAAGGCCACCCCGTAAATATTCTGCAAAAAGAGCCTCAGCCACCCATTTGACAACTTCAATTGACTCCCCCAATTCAAGCCCCTATGCAACAACCATAGAGATTATTGCAGTATTATCCCTTCACATAAGCTAGAAATCCTGAAACTTCAGTCCTAGAATCCCAGTGACAACTTTCACCATTGCCTTGGTTTTGATTCTCACCAGTCCGACAATCCTTTCTTTGCTTGCTGCACCTGGGAAGGACTTCATTTGGCGTTGTGTCATTACAGTAAAATTGGCATGCATCTTTACCACCTTGAATAGAAACCTGCACAGTTTGTTAAAAGCACAAAAAAATACCCAAAAAATTGAATGGTATTAGTGGCAAGATGATTGCGACGCTTGCCTTAGGAAGGCAACTTGCTAGCATAATAATAACCCACATCCCGCTACTAGCTATCATATCCATCATTACTCGAATTAATGTAGGGTAAGCTTATGTCCTTTCCATCCTCCTTGATGTATTCACTCACGTGTGGAAAGCCATTCTAAAAAGAGCCATCTTTTCACTCATAAATGAGCGCCATCAAAATCATTATGATTAACTCCTTTCATTTCAGCCCATCCAACTAAAAAGGGTTGAGATAGATAACACATCTCCCATGTGGCATGACAGCACACCCAGCCATCTCAACCACCACCTTCAATCTTCGTAGCCCTTTTCATTTCCCATAAGACCAACTGCCACCAATAAAAAAGAAATAAAGATGAACCCCATGCACCAACGCTCGCTTAACATTAAATTTTATTGCAAGATGAAACTATTCATTGGGTTTGAAATTTTCCATTTTCAATTCACCCACCTTGTCAAAAGTAATGACCCATTTAGACAGAACATCTGCCTCTTTATTACCTTCCCGGTAGGTGTGGGTGATTATGAATTCAACAAAAGTCTTGATCAAACACAAAACTATATTACCAATAGGTTGAAGGTGCCAAGCCTCTGTTTGACCATTTTTAAAAGCATTAACAAGCACAAGAGAATCCCCCTCCAGATGCAATATCTGTATTCCTAGAGTGGACCCCATTATGACTGCCAATAATGCAACATTCCCTTTAACCACATTGTTGGTTCCTGCCCTTAACTTCTGGGCTCCAAAAGTCAAAATCTCCCTGTTATGGTCCCTTAAAATAGCACCAACACCGGATGGCCCCGGGTTGCCTTTCGAGGCCCCATCAAAATTGGCTTTGATCCAGCCCTCCTCAGGAGCACTCCAAGTAACAACATCATGAAGCTTGTGTTTACCCACCCCCTTGGAGGCCACCTGACCACTTCTACACTTCAATCTAGGCCAAGTCTTCTGTAACTTCTGATCCATCAAAGTAAACGGGGTGGAGAATGGAATTTTGGTAGTGCAAGTATTTATGAATTCTTAGATGGTGTGGTTAATTCTGTGCTTTAGTCTAATAATGTCTTATTTTTTATCGTGAAAGAGCCTTCAATTACGCTCCTTCCAAACGTCCCAAGCGAGTATAGAAGGACTAGCAATCCAAGTTGAAGATAAAGTAGATCTCACTGGTGGTGTAGGCCATCCACAAAAAATATCTTTTGACTTGTTTGGGAGGGGGCCTTGCCACCCCAATTTCTCCTTGAGCATCTCCCAACACTGTGATGTTATTTTGCATGTTACAAGCAAATGAGTGACATCCTCTTCACCATTTTCACATAACAGACATCTAGTCGATCCCTAGATTCCAAATTTTTGTCTCCTAAGTCCAATTAAAATCCTTTCTTTAGTTGCAAGCCAAGAAAAAGAGCATGCTTTGGGAAGGAAATCTTTACTCCACAGTAGCCTTGTAGGCCAATCCTCAGGAGCATTGGTTCTCTCAAGAAGCTGATATCCTAGTTTTACTGAGTAATTACCACTGCTAGCTACACACCATTTAATAACATCCTTATCCGTGGTGATAGTCACACATCGATTCTCAAAGATCACTTTCATCAATGCTGCTTGCTGATCGTCAAGCCCCATATTTATATCAATATCTTTCCATCCCCAAACATCACCTAAAGGAGCCTTCTGCATTTCCACATAGTGGAACAATTGTTCACCCCAACTAGCTAAAAAAATGAGCTTCAACTCATGATATTCTGGAATTGCTGATAACACAGGATAACCATTCCATGAATGTTCACAAAACTTGACCTTCTCTCCATTGCTAACCTACCAAGTTAGGTGTTGAGTGATAATTGGTCTGAAACTAGTAATAAAGTAGAACCTTGTGAAAGATTTGGTGTAGTGAGAATTCTCTCATCGGCCATTGAATCCAAATATTTAGCCTTTAGTATTTTAACCCACAATAAGTCAGGATTTTGAAAGATACTCCAGATTAACTTTGCTCCTAGAGCTTCGTTCATTAAGTTCCAATCCCTCAATCCATCACCCCCATTGAATTTAGATTTACATACTTTTTTCCAAACAATAAGAGGTTGTTTATCTTCCTCATTTTTTCCATTCCAAAGAATTTTTCTCATTCTCTCAACAACAATCTGCATAATTTTTTTAGGAATCTCGAGGCACATCATTGAAAAAATGGGAATAGCACTAATAAAAGATTTAAGTAAAATGATCCTTCCAGCAAAGGTAAGCCATTTGCTCTTCCACCCTTCCAATCTTTTGGAACATCTCCCCACAAGATCCTTCCACAAACTAGCTTTTGAAGCACCTTTGAATAAAGGTATACCAAGGTATTTACTTGGTAATTTGCTTGCTCTCATGCCAATAATTCTACATATATCTCTTTGCTTCCGAAGATCTACATTAAAGAAGTAGATCTCTGATTTATGCCAATTTATGCACTGTCCCGAAGCTTTACTGTATAAATCCACGGTCTCTTTTATAACTCTTGCCTCCCGTAGGGAAGCCTCTCCCATTAAATTAGTATCATCAACAAACTATAAATGAGTAATAGGATCCAACCCATCAACTATTTTAGCACCCTTCCAAACCCCTATCTACCTTTTAGATCTAATCAAACGCCCTAGTGCCTCAACCATGATAATAAAAAGAAAAGGGGATATCGGGTCACCTTGACGAATGCCTTTATTGGATTTGAAAAAGCCCCGCGGGCTGCCATTCACTAAAACAAGAAATCTAGGAGTATTGATGCAAATCTCCACCCACTGAATCCATTCCTTACAAAAACCAAAACATTGAAGGACCTTGCTGAGGAAAGCCCTATTAACAACACCATAGGCTTTTCTAATATCAAGTTTGATCATCATCTTTTCTGATTTGTTCTGTTGGAGGGTATGAATAATTTCATGGGCCACAATGATCCCCTCATAAATAGATCTGTCAGGAGTAAAACCACTTTGTTCCTCCAAAATAATAGACTGCAAAATGATTTTCAATCTGTTCGCCATGGCCTTGGAGATAATCTTTTAAATTTTATTACATAAAGAAATGGGTCTAAAATCTTAAACAAGAAGATTATGTTTAAAGACAATGTAAATGAAAATATATATCACCAACAAAAAATAAAATAATAAAAATATAATTTTGTAAACATAGAAGTTTATGTGGGTCACCAATTTTGGTTACATCCACAATAAAAGTAGGGTGAAGTATCTTTTATTGATTGCGATAATTAGAGAAAAGATTCTTATAAAAAAACATTTGAATCACCAAATTTATGCAAGACTTGACAACGCAAGATGAAGAGCCCAAAAAATAGGGAATATAAAAAGTCTAAAGGCAATGTTTGCCAGTTGAACTATTGGACCTCACACAACAAAATAATTTCGCATTAGAAGTCCACACCATGCTACATATGGCCATGCAAAAAGTTGTCACCCATTTTTCTAGGATTATTGTCACATATTCACCAAACCAAGAGAAGATCTACATAATTCCAACTTCTCTTTTAAATGAACCTTAGTAAAGGCACCTGCAAGATTTTGGCTAGTATGTATCTTCTCCAATTTCAACTTACCTTGTTCAAGGATGCTCTGAATAAAAAGATATTGAAGCTCTATTTGCTTCATTTGTGAATGAAAAATTTCATTTCTTCCAAGTGAATTGCACTTTTTATATCATTATACAAAACACGCCTGTTGTTTTTTGTTGCTCAATTAAGACAATAATTATTGTAATCACAACATTTCATCTCCTTCTGTGATTCCAATGTATTTCACTTATGTAGTGGAAAGAGCCATCACTTTCTGCAACGTAGAAAGCTAGTTGATCATTGCGCTTGAAGTGTGAACACATACCCTTTAGTCGATCATCTTTTATCCAAGTCACCCACCATGTTAGAGTCATCACATCCTTGCAATTGTGCATTTTCTCTTTTGAACCTTGATACATGACTCAATTTTCCCTTCAAATTTCTCTGAATCCATTTTACAACTTGCTAATGAATTTTTCATGGATTAGACATAAATTAGTAATCACTCCCACTACATGAGCAATGTTGTGTTTTGTGTAGACCATTGCATACATAAGGCTCCCAATATCATAAGAGTAAGGTACCCTTTCCATGAATTATTTTTCTACTTGTGTCTTAGGACACATCTTAAAGGATAACTTAAAATGATTTGCAAGATGCATGGTTATTTTATTAACACTCTTCATGCTATACTTGCTTAATATCGTTTCAACATACTTTTTTTGTGACAATTTAATTTCTTTCTTCTTATTTCTAATAACTTTCATTTCAAGTATTTTCTTTGTAGCACCCAAATCCCTCTTTTAATTTCTTTAGCCAACTGTTGATTGAGTTGGCTAACCAAAACCATGTTAAAACCTATCACTAACATATTATCGAAATATGATAACAACATCACACACACTATTTTATGAAGTCTTATAGTACACACAATGCCTAGATTCACATTTAGTAAAATTTTGGTCAACCATAAATGAATCAAATGTTAATAGCATTGCGTTGGAGTTTGTTTTGAATCGTACAAACATTGAGATTTTTTACAAACCAAATCTCTCTAGCTTCTTTCTCAAAGCATTCACATTGCTTTGTGTACAATTCTTCTTCCAAGTCACCACGTAGAAATGATGTTTTGACATCAAGCTGCTCAAATTCAAGATTATAAACAATTTCTAAAGCAAGCACCACTCTAAGAGAGGTCATTTTCACAATTGGTGGAAATTATTTTATAAAAGCATTTAGCTCTTTTGTTGATCAAACCTTAAACATAAAAATATGTTTAATAAATTAAATTAAAAAATAATGTTTAAAGTTCAAGTTCTAAAATAAAAAGTTAAAAAATAGAGGTACATTAATTTATTAAATTATAAATAAAAAATTAAGAAATACATATAAGGATTTAGTGATAGAAACAGAAAATATCATCAATGGAAATTTGGAGTTTTATGATTAATGAAGTATTACCTTTTAACTACTAAATATTTCCCATTTTCCAAACCATCTCTTCACTCCGACAATGAAAATAAGAGTTGTCATAATTTTGGTCTACATAATCTTCTATTTGCATACATCCACTTAATTGCATCAAATCACTACCAATACATGTTTATTTGTTGTGTCACTATTAAATGTGCCACTATGGTTTGAAGTGCCATACATCTCCTCTTTTTTCACAAATGGACCTCTAGATTGCAAATACCCTTTTAAAAGGAAAACTTAAGACATTGAACCTAGTTATATGCATCCTCAAGCAATTTTTAAAATTCTTGTCTAGTTTGTTTCTTATATTTGATCTTAAGCACTCCAACCCATAAAAGACTCTCTCATCCTCGACCAAATCCAATATCACGATTTGAAAAAAAATGAACAAGTTTACAATATTCTAATATTGAATAATGCAATATTTCAATTTGAATTAAGGTTTTCCAAAGATTTTTAATTAATCCATTTTGTTAGGAACTCTCCATGAATTTAAATTATTACATTATCGATGTTATAAAATGGATTGATTGCTCTATAAACTTATATTTATTTATAATTCTTTCTATTTGTTGCTCATTGAATTATAAACTTTAAAAATAAAATTAATAAGCTCTTTATCTTGTTATGAAAACCAGTTGGTTGTCAATTGATCAATATTGACGATACACAAGAAATATGGTTTCAAGAAATTCATGTAGTAAGGGAGTAAGTCTCTAATCTTTAAGAAAAGAGATATTATAATACACTTTAAAGTAGTACTTAAATAATTAATAGTGTTGTCAAATGCTTCCCTTGTAATAGTTACTTCTTTGATAGTACATCTAACCTTGCTAAAATAGTGCATTGACATCTCATATTCCTATAAATGGAAACATAACTCCTCACTTGTATTAAATTATAAAAATTAGCAATATTGTTTACATTTGTCATCAAGTGACAATTACTAAATTTTGGACTTAAAATTCACTACTTTGATAGATATATATATTATCAACGGTCATGTATATCATTTTTTATAGTTTAATAAAGTCTAAAATATGCATATATAGTTCTTTCTTGATTTTTTTTTAGAAAAACATTAATTTCCTCTTAGCATAGGGAGAATACCCAACAAAGTTAAGAGTGTCTCTATGTTACTTAACTTATGTAAGATATTAGGACTTTTCTACTATGTGATGATTTTTGTACATTAGTCCAAATAAGGATTTGATATTTTAAAAAAATCATTACATTGGTTCATGCAAGGAGATCCATCTAGTATTATCATCCTTAAGAATATTGTGTTTTGCAGTTATGCCCTTGGCAAAATGTTGAAATTCCATAAACTATTTTGATTTTCACAGAAGTATGAGTAGAGAATATAGACTAGATCTTCAAGTATTTTGATATTATAGAAAAATTTCCCACTATTTTAATCTCTAAATTTATTCTATGGGCCATGCCGTTAATGCCAATCATGCATAGAAAAAATTAGTTTACAATTTTATGCAAAGACCATTCCTACATGACCATGCATTATTGAAGATCCATCAACCCTTGCATACACCAACTTTTTGGCATTTGCACATAGTTATTCATACTTCCAATTTTATTCAAGGATTTTTTAAAGTAGTTAATTTAGATTTCACGATGTCATATTCTTATTCATTTTATAAATATAGAGTAGATGAGGTTGGTGGACATGTTTACATATACAAATACACATGCATACATATCCAAGAAGTATTATCTACGATTGTAACTTCATATAAAGATGATGTAGCAAATGTTGTCTCTTTACATATTTGTAAATCTTATTTTTCCATCTTAGTAAGACAACTTGCCCATTCCTTGAACGATGTGTGTTTCAAAAATATGTGAACACATATAAAAGATAGGAAATTATTATACTTTGGATAGTCTATCATAGGTCCTTATTAGTCAAAATATGAAAAACAACACTCAATTGAATATTTTTTTGTCATTTGTGTTTCTCCCATTATCTTTACAAATCGAGAATCAATTGAACCTCCATATTCAACAAAATTTTTCTTTCTTTGGATACGTATTTGAGGACATGCTTAACATGAAGATATTCTTCCTTCATTTTCTATTTTACCACTAGTTTTCCTTTTCCATCTATAAGTCAATTTCATAAACTTTATGAATATTTTTCTGTAGTGTTAAGTTTCAACTACAACTTCTTGTCCCCATGATATTTCCAACTACAAATCTTACACTTGCATTTTGTTGGAGATTCATCTTTTTTTGTTGAATTCTTTACTGGTTCAATGAATGGGTAATTTGACACTCATCAATTTAAAAATTCCTTGTCATATCCCATTCATGCTTTATTTTTTTTATTTGGATTTTATTTTTCCCTTCCATGAAGATCTACATCTTCCCTATCACTTGTTGAGGTTGATTTATTCATATTATCATTCCCAATAACCTAGGTATCCCTTAAAACATATTTAATGACATTATAATCCAAGTCAATGAACTCAAACTGGCTACCCTAGGTATCTCCTAGATAATATCAGCTATGATGGTATCATCCAAATCAATGAAAATTCATTTCAGCTACCTTGGGTATACCAACAAATATCATCTATGTCATTGTCATCGAGTCAATTAACTCATTCCAATATATTATTTTCATCCATAGATTTTAAGTGGTCCATGTTTTTTTCATTCAAGCCATCAATTATTTTGGCCACAACACACCCAAGTTTACCTAAACTCAAGGTCTTTTTTTTATAAAGGAAGATAAGGTAGTGGAATAACTTCTTACACTGACCTTGAGAGGAGGGTTATGCAAATATTCAAATCTTTACAAAAAAATACATAAACTTAATAGAAATGAATATAAATAACATGCATACCACAACACAACGATTTACGTGGGGAAAACCCTTTTAGGAGGACCACCCCACACTCCAAAAGCCACCCAATATATAATTTAGAAATCAACAACATATTACAATTTACTTGCAGATAAAACCTCTCACAGGAGTATCACCAATGAAGATCTAGAGACAACTTAACAACTATCATACTCTTAGAATACATCGCAATATACAATCGTAATACAATACCCTCATAAAACAAGGTTGCCTTCTAGGGAAAACAAAGCACAAAAATATCCACCATTAGATCTATGCCCTGATGATAAATGGTAAGGATTCACAAGGATAAATAATAAATAAAATTTTGTTTTAGGGGTGCTACCCTCAAAAACCCTCACCCATGCATGTTGCCCACTTACTCCCAACCAGTCAAGGGATCAAAGCCTACAAGGTGGGCACCCTTCGCGCTCACGTATCAACAATAACGTTTTATCAACAATACCTTTTTATTATTACAAGGTCGAGACACCATTTTACTAATAGCTTTTTCTATTATATTTCCAACACTATTAACTTGTTATATTTCCCATGGTCATTAAGTACTATGCAGTTTAAAGTGCAATTCTAATTCATTTTCTCTACAAAACCAAATGTTCAAATTTGGGAAATACAAAAAGAAATATTATAGACAAATAATGCGAATTTGAAGTATAAATAAAGATTGTAAATCAGACATTTTTTTATTTAGATAAATTGTCAAAATTAATTGAAAAAGTATGGCAAAATAAGAACTAAACAAAATTGGTATCAATTGGGATCAATTATAAGAAATTATATAAAATTAAATGTCAAAATTAGATAAATTAATAACACGGTTACTTAAGTTGATAAACAATGATAACTAATATTTTTAATTAAAGATAAATAGATTAGATTTTGATAGGATCTTCAAATCCCATTATAAAAGATGATGTTGATAATCTTTTTTAGAATGTTAGAAGTGTTGATATTTTACATGGATGCCTAGGTACCATGGGGACACATTTTTTCCAATTTTTATTTATTTAATGGAAGGTTCTTTTAGTTTTCAAGGGTAAAGTAGAAGAGAGAAATGTGTTAAACACCAAAGGCCGGAAAAAAACAGGGGGGAAATCTGTTGAAGCTTTTCTTCCATAAATTCTCCTGGAAAAAGCGCCAAAAAGGGGGCGAAAGGAAATGTAAAGATTGTCGTTCGTCTGCAGATCAGATCCAGAATTCTATTCTACCTTCTACATTTCAACAGTATTTGTCAACAACAAATCTTTTCCTGAAAAGGTATGCTCGCCTATTTCAATCTTGAAAAGAAAATACGATAACAATTTTACATCATTTGTTGTGTTTATCCAAAACATTCTCTCGGAGAAATCTCCATTTTAGAAAAGAAATATTGTCCATGACGAAGAATCGGTGTCTTATTTTAATTCTTCACTGCTCAATTGTTACTAAAATCTCTATGAACGAGCGATTTTGTGCAATTTTAGAACTAATGGCGGTTCAAATTTTTTGTTTAAACATTTTGTCTTGGAAGTTGAAAATTCGTATCAGAGGTTTTTATTGTTGCGTGCACTGTATTAGTTTAATTTCTCTTCCCATTTCTGTTATATTAAGTGACATTTTGCCCTGTTAATGTTATTTTAGGGCACACATTAGAAAAAAAGAGAGTAGTTACTTCTCCATTCGAGCTCCTTAGTTTTAAAAGCAGAGTTGAAAACTGCTCCAAATGATGGCAAATCTGAGTCCCTTTTTTATAGCTGCCCTATAATAATCTAAGATCCAATCAATGAATTCTAGACTAACTTATCTCTGAATCTTCAAATGTTAATTGTTTAATTTGTTTTCTTTAATTGGTAAAAGATTGCACTTTAGGAAAGCTGGGACATAGCGCCATGCATTGAGGAGTGAATCTCTGCCATGGAGAGTACTTATTTGACCAGCAAAATCAACACTTTAAGTCCATGGTCTTGCACTTAAACCATTTTTGAATCTTTTTTGTGGATTTAGCTATTGGTAGGATAGATTACAGGAGGTAATTTATAAGTTTAGTTATATTATTTCTTAGCTTTATCCTGCATTCTGCCAATCAATGTATTAGAAATCCAGTTGCAGGTTGTTCATTGTATGATATATCTTTTGATAATGTAGTGACTTTAGCTTTAGGAAACTGTAATTTTATTTGAAGTATTTATTTAAAAAGAGATCTAGTATTTAAAATTTTAATTAAAATTGAAACATTTTGTCATTTATTTTTATTTTTATTGAAACATAGATAATTGTTTTTAGCTGAAAAATTTATCGAAAAACAAAATATACCAAAGTGATCAAAATGGGCAACACCACTTACTATTTTTTTTGAAATACAGATATTTGGTGTTGGCTAAAAAACCTGCCTAAAAAAAGAGAAATATTGTTAATGACACAAGTGACCAAAATAGACAAGACGACTTGCTATGCACCTTCAGCAATAGTAAAATAAATTAAGTAAAAAAGGAATTCTAGAGACTGAAAATTAAACTCTTTATTGATGGTACACAAGGCAAGTCAGATTCATGATCTAGTTGCCTATAGTTGTGTTAATCTTTTCTAAATACATAATATTTTAAATAGATAACATTTTAAATAGATAGTGATGTAACGACATATAGAAGAAGTCGAACAATATCAAATGGTCTATTTTTTTCTCTGCTGCGCGCACGATTTTTGAAATCCTTCTTGCGTGCCCATGCCTCCCTGTGCTTCCTCCCTCTCTCCCGCGCGCCCCTTTGGCGCTGCGGAGAAGGGCTTGGCTTTGGCCGAGGCTTCTGACTTTGCACTGGTGCAGGGGTCGACTCTTCCCCTGTGGAATCGCCTCCCTTGTGCCCTGCGCCTGTTGTTGTGGCAGCGTCCTGTGTTGCTGCATCTGGGAAATATGATGTGGTTGGCACCTCTTCCATGGGGGCTATTGGCCTTGCTTCTAATGCTTCTGCAGGTTTGGTAGGTTCTTTTACTGATGTTGTCTCCAAGACGATTGCGACTAGGAAGGGACATAGGGTTTCAACCTATAATAGGGCTTCCACTGCCCCGATTCCTGTCTATGGGTCTTTATCTGTCAAGCTTTCCTCTGTCGCTGATAAGGATTTGATGAACAATAATGAAATATTCAAATCTCATGGACTGATTTGCCGGTTTCGGGGTTTTTGGCCTAGCCTTCTCCAACTGCATGACTGAGATTCTCGAAGATGGGAACCAAAATTATCAGATATCATTAACATTTATCCAATGACAAAAGGTTTTTTCATTGCAAAGTTTGATAATGTTAAGGATAGAGCTACACAATCCTATGTGATTATTTCTTTTGCTGGGAGGATGAAAAGTTTTTGCTTATGGTAAAGCCGTGGCACACTGATTTCAATCCTTCCACATAAGTCTTCAGTACTATCCCTATATGGGTCAGGCTCCCCAATCTGCCCCTTCATCTATGACATGACTCTGTCCTAGAGGAAGTGGGTGGGGATTTGGGGGATTTTTTGATGATTGATAATGAGTCGGATAACATGTATCACTCTACTTATGCACGCATCCTGGTAGATATTGATACCTTGAAGGGCCTTCCAGCTGATAGTAAAATTGAATCATCCGTGGGATCTTGGATCCAACAGGTTGACTTCGGAGGTATTCCTTTTAGATGTCGAAATTGTTTTAAGACGGGTCATATTTCTTCTCAATGTGGCTTTACTACCAAAAAGAAGAAATCTTCTCCTTCTTGGTGGAAGGGTGCTTCTAATCAACACTATACTGTCTTGAAAAGCTCCTCTCTCTCTGAGATGGAGGTTGCTCCTGATATTGTCAATCCTTTGCATGCTGTTGAGAAGGCCGGTTTAGGTCCTGATTTTGCTCATGATGGGTTTGCTGGCTCTGCTCCTGTCCCTGTTGCTGGATTTGAACCTATTCTTTCATCGCTGGTTGATACCAGTATAGTGGCTGATGTTTCGATGACTGCTGGCTCTGCTGGAACTGATGGTAATTTAATAGATGCTAGAGTTGGATCTTATGTCGGCCCTGCGCTGGCTATTTCTAAGGGAGATTCAACCCCACTTTTTGGTGTTGGATCCTCAGCTCTGGGTTCATTGTGCTGGCAGGATAAGGCTGCTAGTGTTGAAGATGGCTGGGTTACAGCTAAAGGAAAACTTTCTAAGAAATCCTCTCCGTCTTTTGACATGACCTTGCGATCCCATATGAAGGGGATAAAATGATAGTTCTTTCTTTGCTGCGGTAATCCAAAGATTTTTTTTTTTTTTGCAGCAGGTAGGGTGTTTCTTTGGCTGAGGTCTTTTGTGTGTTTTTTTAGGTTTGGTGGCCTTTTGTTATGCCTATTTTGTTGTGTTTAGTGTACTCCTATCGCTATATCTTTAATTTTCTCTTTGTATAGGGTTTCGGGTCCCTTCAAAACGTGTTTTTACCTATAATCAAAACATTTTAAATAGAGAGAACAAAAATGTCAAAAAAAATATGATTAGACTTGATTTTTAAAAAAAAATTTAAATCACATAAAATTTTCATTAAAGTTACATTTGAAACCTTAATCAATCTGAAACACCAACTTGTTCATAAATTAATTTTAACCTGAAAGAAAATAGACACACACACACACACACACACACACACACACACACACACACACACACACACACACACACACACACACACACACACACACACACACACACACACAC
>MU224045.1:586927-604189 GCA_018584345.1 Thuja plicata | reverse complement strand
ACACACACACACACACACACACACACACACACACACACACACACACACACACACACACACACACACACACACACACACACACACACACACACACACACACACACACACACACACACACACATGTTTAGAACTTCAAAATGTTATAGAAAGATAGGAAAAACAAGGATTTCAACTTAGAAAAAAGTTTGATACCCGTTCTTAAGGATGTGAGAGGTTTATCCACGAATCAAATACTTTTAATTGTTTACCTCCATCTATAAGAAGTACAAACATATATTGAACTAATTCAACCACTGAACAAAATAACTACTGCAATGCTTTCCAAACCTATAAAGCAAGTGTTGGATGCAAATATGACTAAAACAATAATAAAAAGCATCCACAAATTTCACATACATAACACAGTAATTTTCACGTGGAAACCCTTGTAAGAGGGAAAAAAACCACGGTGAGGATGACACCCACAAGCCCAACAATTGCAGTATATGAGTTTGCCCTGTTAGAAGCTACAATGCCCTTTCTGAGGGTTCACCCTGTTAGAAGTGACTAGTACACTATTAGGAGTACAATAAGATCATCTTTGATCTACCTCGCTAGAGGATTTAAAACCTCAATCGAGAAGTCACCCTGTAAAAGGATTTACAAAAATGTAGCACAGATTGCTTAACAGATTCTATGAGCTCTTCATACCTTATACCTTTGTACTTCGTAACTGCTCTCTTCTCTCTGATCACAACTTCAACTTGAAATCATAAAACCCTAATCACCCAAAACAACTTTTTCAACAACTCTCAAATTGTTTCCTTAAATAAACAACTTGCACCGACTTGAAAATGATCTTCAAATTGATTTCCCACGACAACACCATGTATCATTGATAATCTCGACGAGAAAAATGATTTACCATGACTGCATTAGGTCAAGATAAGATTTGCAAGTTTATATCTCCAAGATAACTAACACGTTTTTACTTCTCCAATGTAATCACTTAAATCTATCTTAAATACTTGCATCGATCGTGTAAATACCAATACATTGGATGTATAACCTTTACCGCATCATCATATCATTAGAAATGATCACATACACTTTATCACTCACAACTCTGTGATCTATTGACCGGTTGATCAAGAACATAAAAGTTCTACCTGTCTTAGTGTCCGTGTCACTCAAAACTTTATCACCGCTCAACCAAATGTGTTGTGGTTGAAACCACGTTGCAATGTGAACTTGTTGAATCTTTATCTGTGACCGCTCCACATAATTATGTTTATATCATGACTGCCACCAAAATGATGTTTGCACAGTCTACCGATCTTCTAGACTTAACCAAATTTTAGTATGACCTGCTTACCGATTATACCTTCACTTTACCTGTTGTATATTATGACCTGTATTCACTTTGTTGCATTGTACTGACTTAGTTGACATCAATGACAACAATATACATGACTCCTTATCACTGCACCACAATAGTCAACAATCTATAATACCAACATCTCCTTTATTCTATTTAACTAGATTACAAAATAAATTTCATCTAGGTTGGGAATTTAATTCATTCTTCTGGAACACACACCTAGAACATACTGTGTGTGTGTGTGTGTTCATGAATCCTCGCTATTTTCTTCCTCCACTTACTTTCCACCCTCCTAAATAAATAAATATATGCATGTATGTATACACATTTGTTCTAGGAGAACGAATTAAATTCTTAACCTTAGGAAATTTATTTTGTAGTCTACTTAAATAGAATAAAGGAGAGGCACTTATTAGTTGTGTCGTAACAAGGCATATAATCTTCTTATATAAGGTTTGTAATAAAAGAGAAATGTAGAAAAAATTAGAAGTTATTAAGACAATTTTTTTAATAAACATTAGTAGTCATTAAATGATTGAAAAGACTTTTGATCTTTGAGTTGAACATGCATTTCTTATAGATGGAGACAATCAGTTAAAAGTATATGATTCATGAGTAAGAGTGATTAGAGATAAAACCTCTCACATCCTTAAGAGCGGGCACCAAACTTTTTTCGAGGTTTAATTCTTTATTTTTCTATCTTTCCATAACATTTTAAAGTTCTAAACTTCATTAGTGATGATAATTTTACATTTCATTTAAGACTAACTTATTTTCTCAAAATTGTTGCTTCTCATATCAAATTGATATTCCCTTTTTAGTATCATTTTACAAAATAATTCTCATATTAATAGTTTAGATTATTCTTTGGTATAGATGATTTTATTTATCAATTTGTCTAATTTCCTTTCATCAACATTATTTGCTATGTTATTAGTATTGCATAGTTAACAAGGTGATGTTCATTTCTATTGTTTTACATGTATAGGGTTGCATGATTAATTTAAACATATTTGTTCATATTTTTTATATTAAGTTGGGCCTCTTGAATTATTACCTAATGTGGGTTGATGTGAATGTTCTTGATTCATATTTTAGACTAGTGAGCGCCATTCCACCACTTGACATTTTGGTGAACCCAACATGTCTTACACTTGCATTAATTTTGATTTTGATTTTTAGATCTGATTTTTGCTTGAAATTTCCAATTTTAAAAGGATCCATTTCTTAAATTTACTACTTGCATTGGATGATAAATCATATCATTATCATTTTCATATTGCATTTTAATTTAAAAAATATAAAAAATAAAATAAAAAATTTAATTCACATGCATTGTGTCATTTGTGGTATTTATTAGATTGCATTAGCATTTTAAATGCCTTATTACATCATTTAGAGGCATTAGTTAGAACAAGTTTCTTTTCTTAGATTAGAAAACCAAAACCTTAAAACCAAAACCTTAAAACCAAAATTAACCCATATCTTGAAGAAATAAAGCTTACCCAATGATGTTGGATCTCTTTTTACAAGATTTTCAGATATGTGATGAGCCATTTAGTAGTGATGATTTTTATATGTTAGATGAAGTCCTTGACGACTTCATCTCTATTAAATCATCCTCTACATCTCCTAAAGCTCATCCCACTCATGAGGACATTGTGATGCAAGAAGTTGATATGGTTAACACTTCCGTTGATGCCACTTTACCTTCTACTCATTCTAGAGATGAGACCCTAATGAACCATGCTTGTACCTCTCCTAAATTTTCTCTTATTCATGAGGAAGTTTTGGTACAAGAAGATGATATCATTACCATTTCATTCAATGATCTCTCTCTTGGAGATGAAGCATTGAATAATGATGTCTCTTCTCCGAAAGATAACACACCTCACAATAAGAATGCTTTGTATTAAAATGTCTTGATAGGCAAAATAGTCTCTAGGAGAGGAGTAACTATCTATGTTAACAAGATTTGGGTTGTCAAAATTCAAGTTGGTTACTAACCAAATCTTGTTAACATAGATGGTTACTCCTCTCCTATAGACTATTTTTCTTATCAAGACATTTTAATGCAATGTGATGTTACTGATTTCCTTAATAATATGCCACCTAACATTATATTGAGAAATTATGAAGAGGAAACCAATGGTGGAATCCATAAACACATCTTAATGAAAGATGACCTCTTTTACTCCCAAACATATGTGTATCCTCCAACAAGGATCAATCTTTATTCATCCAATTTCAATGAGGTTTATGATTGTACAATTGGAAAAGGGAAGCAATGCAAAGGGGTAGATTACTCCTTTTCAAACTTGCACACTCGTGAGGAAGATGTCCCAATAGGCTCAAGTTGGACCCAAGCGCTAAATGAGACAATGCTCCTTCGTTAAATATGTAAATTATGAAATGAAAAGAGGGAAATGAAAATAATAATGCAATAAAGGAAGCAAAATAGGCAAACATAGACAAACCTGAAAATTACAGACTGATAACTAATTGCTAGAAATTAGAAATGAGCTGAATTAGGGTCCAGACTGTTGCACTGACTTGTAATTTCAATTTGGGCTGAAGCTGTAAGATACAAAACATTTTAGACGTTCTATACTTGGTACTTTTGACTGAAATTTGCAGGGATGCTTTGACAATTCCTGATCTGCCTGAAAAAGTTCTGGTGGCTCTGTAACCTATTCCCGCACACAAAAAAATGGGGAAGAAGGTTGGATAAAGGGGCTTGCCTTAGTCAAGCCCCTGTTTAGGAATCAACCTTGAAACAAAATGAAAGCGTGTTGTTATGTAGTAGAGGTTAGATCTAAGAAATGAAGTATATCATACCTTGGCAACACAAATGATTCTTTGAATGTGATCAAATATGTTGATGCAATAACCTTGAATTAACACAAAAACCCAAAAGGAATTCGTGAAAGACAAAATATCAAGTAATGGATGTTGTAATTTGCCACAATGTTTGATTGAGAGAGGAAGAAGAAGACTCGAAATGAAGAGATAGGTGTATCTCCTTCCTTGATAGAACACTCCTTGTCTTAGGCCTTCAATGAGAGAAGAAGCTAGATCGATAGAGAAGATCACCTTGAATGCTTGAGAAGAGTGCTAGATCTTGAACTAGATTGCTTGATGGCTCTTGATCTTGATTTTCTTCCTTGCTCCTGATAGCTTGATTATGAATGCTTGATAATAATGTTGGATACCAAAATGAGAAGAGATAGGCGTTTATATACCTCTCATAACATTTCGAGGGTTAAAACTCAAGTATACCGACCACAAGACCTAATTTCCCACCAAAACCCTGACACAAAGCTCCTATTCAATTTTGGGCCACTTTAGGTAAGGACATAACGTCTAAAATGTTATGTACCTAGGAAAAAGGACCAAAAATTGGACTGGGTGTCAAGATGACAAGGTGGATGCAAGATTATTAGGTACAATCAGTTCCGAGGTTGGGACAAAACTCAAAGGCCACAAATAGTGATATAGGGCCTAGTTGATGAAATGAATTATTGGATTGGAGGAAAACTAGTGGAGCACACTTGGAAATAAGGGCCTACCTCGATTTTAGATGATATTGAAATGAAAGAGGACCCATATTTGAATTTAGGTGTCCATTAAGTGCCACATGAGGTCCTGTTATAGAAAATACATTAAGGTGGGTGCAAAAAAGTCCTTAAATTGTACACTAATTAGGATCTTGCAATTGATGCAGGAGCATCTTAGGATCTTGGCAATCTTGCATCAACCAAAAATATTTTCTTTAGTTTGTTTTCTGTTATATTCCAGTTGGACAGTTTTTGGTGTTTTTGGTGACGGTTGATTTGTGCTTGTCCCTTTGTGTTGTGGTCGTGTTAGCATGTTCTTGGCTTCGTCTTGGAGCTTATCGTATGATCACACCTCATTTGGTTTCATCACGCGTAAGTTATGGTAGATTCTTCGCGTATCTATCCTATTCTTCATTTTCTGGTTGGTCATTGTAGTTTTCGATCGGTTTCCCGATCTTTCGATTGTTTTTTTCGAGCGCGATCATGCCAACTCATTGTTATGTTTGAGGCCGACATTATTGTGTGATCGCGTCTTTGAAATCTTTCATTGGAAGTTATCTTTTAAGATTTGGGTCCTGACCTATTTGGGTGTAATGTATTTACTCATTTCTTGGGGAATGTAATCTTTTCAAGGTCGACTAGATGTTGCAATAGCTTTATAAGCTTATGGACCTATTCTAAAGAAGCAGGACGATCTCACAAGATTATTTATCTTAACTTGGGTAGGATTTGGAGGGTTTTGAGTGTAATCAGGCTTGTGTGCTTGGCATGTGAAATAACATGTTCTGTTGTAAATGATTTTCGATGATAATAAAAGGCCGAATCTCTTATTTTCTTTCATTGTGTCTTGTTGGCTGCAAGGGTTGGACCGATCTCCTTGAGGTTTCTCCATCCTTGACTGCATCAGGTGGTATCAGAGCACAAATTTGAAGGATGAACAAGATTGAGGTTGAATAAGGTGGAGATTCTTGTGTTGGCAGATTCGAGTTCCTAACTTGTGAAGCCCTTGACCTGTTGTTCGTGAGGTGGCAGAGTGAAGATCTGACTAGCAATCACAGAGGACTTGTGCAAGGTGGCTAGGAAGGGTTTGCTGCTGCTACTGCTGGTTGTTGAGTGTTGAACGCATACCGATTGGAGGCAGGTTGCTTGTGTGTCTATAGATCACTGGTTGGAGGAGCATCTCGTGATAGATGACCGGTTGGAGGGACAGTTGCACCTGAGAATTGAAAGATGCCGTCTAGAAGGATGAACCCTAGAAGGATAAATAAAATGATGGAAGACTTTAGGGTTGAGACAAGGAATGAGATCATAAATGTGCTGATTGGATTGAGAAGGAATCCTTAGAATGAAGAAGAATTTGAGGAAGCCATTGAAGATCTTGAGATTGTAGACGTTGAGATCCCTGTAGATGAGGAGATATTGTTGAGAGTTATGGTACAAGTAAGTAAACACCATAAGCTGGATGTTTCTACTTTCACCGGTTCATTGCATCCTGAGGATTTGATGGACTGGATTGAAGAGTTAGAAGATTACTTTGAGCTTGAAGATATCAAAGATCCACAAAGGGTTAGGTTAGCACAAAATAAGTTGAAGGGTCATGCTGCCTTGTGGTGGAAGGAATTGCAAAAAGATAGAGAAGAGCATGGTGAGACAAAAATCACCAGATGGAGGGTGATGGTTGCTAGGTTAAAAGCTAAATTCCTTATTGAAGATTATGAATTAGAGTTGTTCAAGAAGTTGCAGAACTTGAGGCAGAAAGACATGAGTGTGGAGGAATACACAAAGGAATTCTATAAGATGACTATCAGATCTGATCACAAAGAAGTATCTAAGGAGAATGTGGCTAGGTATGTGACACAAGGAGGTGTGGGAAGAACAGGGCCCGAGGCACTCCCAACTATCCAAACCAACTCGTAGAACAAATCATAAGTAACAAGACAAAAAAGGAGAGAAGAAACAACATAAACTTTATATATTACTTCATCAAACTTGTTACATGTCAGGCTGTAAGGCCTTCCCAGTTTCGGCCATATACATTCAGATGTTTATAGAATAATCTTGATACATGCGAGGTCACAGACCTGCCAACCAAATCTGCTAACACCTAATCTTGTATAAAAAACTGATCCTAAATCTAAGAACATAAAACAAAATATATACAAGAGCTCACCAAAGAGGTCAACACTTAGATCCTAAAGATCCAACATAGGAAACAACAAAGACCTAGATTTAGGTCCACACACATCCCAATGAGAGATCCCAACATTAATAACGCTACTAAAATTAAATGCAGAAGTCGACCAGAAGATCCAACTTCAAAAACACAACTCGAGATGAAGCCAATCGAGCAACAAAAACAACTCGGTGAAGACCAACCGAGCAACATAAACGACTCGGTAAGAAAGTAACTAAGTAACATCAACAACTCGGTGAAAACCCACCGAGCAGTCAACATCCACCGAGACCCGTCAGTAAAGCAAGACAAAAGNTAAGAAAGTAACTAAGTAACATCAACAACTCGGTGAAAACCCACCGAGCAGCCAACATCCACCGAGACCCGTCAGTAAAGCAAGACAAAAGTAACCGAGCCCGAGCACTGAGCAAAGCAGTTACCAAGAACTTTACTGAGCAGCCTCCAACAAGCTACCAGACTAAAGCAAACATATTTTTGGTTGATCAGGATTGCCCAAGAACCCAAGATTCTCCTACATTAGACACCTGGGGTTAAAAGAAATGATTCTCTGAATCATGAGTCATGCACAACTTGAATTGAATCCAACTCAGATTGAGAAATCCAAGATGAGTCCTCACTCGGTCTGTTCTTCCATTTTACCATATATTCCATGTAATCCCTTCCTCTTGTACTTCTTCCAACTCTCTATTTCAAAATCTGCTCGACTTCCTCTATCTGTTTCTTAGGATAATCACTCAGTACTGTCACTTATTCATCAGGTTCATGATACTCATACAAGTCTGAAATATTGAATATAGGTGATATATCCATGTCATTAGGTAATTCTACTTCATATGCATTTCCACTGTCAAATCTTCTCAATATTTTGCAAGGACCAAATTTCTTCATTTTTCAATTTACCATATGTTCCAATAGGAAATCTGCCTTTCTTCAGATGAACCATAACTACATCACCAACTTCAAAAGTTTTATGTCTCCTTGATCTATCTGCACTATCCTTGTATTTCTGATTACTTTGCTCCAACTTATGCTTCACTTCCTCATGCAATTTCTTCATAAAATCAACAAATTTCTCTCCTTCATCACTTCTCTTTTCTTCTCCAGTAATATCTCTCAAGTCTGATATACCTCTCGGTTATGTGCCATTAACAATCTCAAAAGGTGTCTTTCCAGTACTTCTATGTACAAAACTGTTATATGCAAACTTTGCTTGTGACAATATCACATCCCAATTACTCGGTGTGTCTCCAACTAAGCATCTCAACAAGTTACCCAAACTGTGGTTTACAACCTTTGTTTGTCCATCAGTCTGTGGATGAAATATAGAACTATACTTCAACTCGGTGTCCAACTTCTTCCAAAGTGTTTTCCAAAAATAGCTGACAAACTTACTATCTCGGTCAGAGATGATACTCCTCGATAATCCATGCAATTTGACATTCTCCTTAAAGAAAAGATCTACTATATGTATTGCATCTAATGTTTTCTTACATGGTATGAAATGTGTCATCTTTGAGAATCTATCCGCAACAACAAATATGGAATCATTACCTCTTGCTGTCCTCGGTAAGCCAAGAACAAAATCCATGCTAATATCACTCCAAGGTTTCTCAGGAATAGAAATCAGTGTATACAATCCAGTATTATGACTTACTCCTTTTGCAACTTGACAAACTCCACAACTTTTCACAAATTTCTGAACATCCTTATACAACTGAGGCCAAAAATACCTTTCCTTAAGCAAACTTAATGTTTTATCAATTTACCAAAGTGTCTAGCCAAACCACTACTATATTTTTCCTTTATCAAATTAGTTCTCATTGATCCTCTTGGTATGCACAGCTCAGTACCTTTGAACAATATATTTGGTTGAATGAAGTAGTCTTCATACTTACTTGGTTGATTTGGAATAGGTGCTCTACACACTCTCCACTGCTCAGAAAAATCAGGATCATTTTCATACAAATGCTTCATGTCATCAAAACCAAAAACCTCAATTCTCATTTCAGTCAACAAAGATCTTCTACTCAATGCATCAACAACTCGGTTAGAAACTCCACTTTTATGCTTTATCACAAATGTGAAACTCTGCAAATACTCCACCCATTTTATATGTCTCTGATTCAACTTATTTCTGACTACCCAAATACTGTAAAGCCTTATGATCAGTATACAACACAAATTCATCAAATAATGTCTCCATTTCTTCAAAGCTTGAACAATAGCATAGAATTCTTGATCATAGACAAAATATTTCCTTTTTGCATCATTCAACTTTTCACTAAAGAAAGCAACAATTTTACCTTCTTGAGTCAACATGCAGCTCCTATTGCACTTCCACTTGCATCACATTCAACTTGAAATACCTCATTGAAATCAGGTAAGGTTAATACATACAATTCATCAACCTTCTGTTTCAAAGTCTCAAAACTCTTATCAGCTCCATGTGTCCATTTGAATTCTCTTTTGTCTCCTCTCATTGTCTCAGTCATAGCATTACAAATAAAACTGAAATTCTTGATAAACTTCCTGTAAAAACTTGCCAATCCATGAAATGATCTTGCCTAACTGACATTCTCAGGTATAGGCCAACTAAGTATAGCTTCAACCTTCTCAGGATCCATCTTCAAACCATCAGCTGAAATCACAAAACCTAAATACACAAGCTCCTCTTTCATGAAGGAACACTTTTCAAATTTATCAGCAAATTTTCCTCTTTCAATCTATGCAATACTCGTCTTATATCCATCAAATGCTCTTCTCTAGTCTTACTAAATATCATAATATAATCCAAGTATACAATCACACATTTATTCAAGAATTTCTTCAAAACCTCATTCATTAACCTCATAAATGTACTTGGTGCATTAGTTAAACCAAAGGGCATAACTAACCACGCATACAAACCTTCTTTTGTCTTGAAAGCAGTCTTCCAATCATCACCTTATCTGATTATGATATGATGATATCCACTCTTCAAATCAATTTTGGTAAAATATTTTGCTCCACTCAAACAATCCATTATATTATCCATCCTCGGTATAGGAAACATATACTTAACTGTGATCTTATTGATTGCTCTTGAATTAATACACATTCTCCATTCTCCATTCTTCTTAGGTGCCAATACAACTGATACTGCACATGGAATCAAACTTTCTCTGATTAAACCCTTGTTTAACAACTCATGAACTTCTCAGTTGAGTTCTTCATTCTTGGTCGGTGTCAACCGGTGTGGTGCCTTGTTTGGTAAACTAGCTCCAGGAATCAGATCCATACAATGACTAATATCTCTCATCAGTGGAAAACCATCAGGTACATTATCTGAAATGATCTCCTTGTACTCGGTATGTAATTTCTCAACTTCTATATGTTAGAGTAATAGTCTATCGGGGTTACTAATTTAAATCATTATGATCTAATTAGTAACTTCCCTATTCACTCTAGTTTGCTTAAGCTAATCTTAGGTAGTTTCTATTTCTGTTAGTTTCCCTTTTTAGGGTTTCGGCATCCTTTATAAGGATTGTCCGCTTTGTAATTCTTAAGGAGATTGTAATTTCATTATTGTTGTTAATAGAAAATCATTTCTTGCAACATGCTTTTTCAGTCTCTGGCCTATCGGCCGCCATAGCTTTCTGGATCCTTCTCTCCTCTGTCTTCTTCTTCTGTGTAACAGCTTTGCATGCAGGTGTTTCTTGGGTAGATTGATATTGATCAATCTCAACACTATAGGAATTTTATCTTTTGTGTTCTTACTCGGTTTGTTAGGAATCAAAGCATAACATACATCATTTCTTTTCAAATCCTTAACAAACTGTCTACCTTCCATCAAACAAACTTTCATAGATGTACATATCTCACCAACAGATTATTCAACCAAAGGTAACAAGATTTGCTTCTTACCATCAACCCAAATAGTATATCTATTCACTCTTCCATCATGTATAGCATGTCTATCATATTGCCAAGGTCTACCCAACGAAATATGACAACAATCCATTGACATAATATCACACAACACCTTATCATAATACTTTCCAATTTTCAGATTCACAAAACATTGTTCACTCTCCATTAATGTATGCTCATCCTTGATCCATGAAATCAGATAGGGCTTTGGGTGCTTCATTTTTTCCAACTACAACCTTGTGACCATTTCTTCAGATGCCAGATTCTTGGAGCTTCCACTATCAACAATTCCTTTCCAAACTTTGTCTACAACTTTGCATATGGTCTTGAACAAACTTTTCCTGATAGGATCTTGATTGTCTTTCTCACTCCAAAGTATCCTTTCGATCATTAGATTTCCTTCATTCTCAGGTTCATTCGGTGACTCCTCTTGACTCAAAAGATATATGTCCTTCTTCACCATAATTGTAACAAGTTCCTTGGAACCCTCTTCTGCTATAAACACCTCAGGAGTAGTTGCCTCTTCCTCAGAATG
This sequence comes from Thuja plicata, assembly GCA_018584345.1. Classification (NCBI taxonomy): domain Eukaryota; kingdom Viridiplantae; phylum Streptophyta; class Pinopsida; order Cupressales; family Cupressaceae; genus Thuja; species Thuja plicata. Next base: position 592,634 of record MU224045.1, on the reverse strand, counting down.
AATTTCCACCTTTCCATTCGATCTTTCCTTTGTCTTGATATGTTTCTGGATTTGTCTTGTCTGGTTTAGATCTATTGTTTTCTCCATGAGATCTACCTCTTCCTTTAGGGAATCTACCACCTCTTCCTCTTTGCCTTTGCTCATATCTTTTGTTCAATTTCTCCTCAGATTTTAGGGCAAACTGATATGCCTCTTCAATACTCTCCATATTTACCAAGCTGATCTCATCTTGTGTAGAACTTCTTAATCCATTTAGATATCTTTCTATTTTCCACTTCATCTTCAACATGTCCAGATCTGATGTCTAATATGTAGAATTCCTCGGTGTAATCTTTTACTAAGCTATCTTTCTGCTTCAAACTTTGCATTTTCCTTACTAGGTTAATCTGGTAATCACAAGGTAGAAACTTGCCTTTCAATTTGTTTATCATCTTATCCCATACCTTGATCTTGTCTTTACCCTTCTTCTTCTGATCCAATTTCAGATGCTCCCACCACAAGGATGCATGACCTTTCAAATTTGTACTTGCAATATTTACCTTTTTCTCCTCTGACACATTCTCATACTTGAAGTATTCTACCATCTCGGTTATCCACTCTATCAACTCATCATAATCTAACTTTCCACTATACTCAGGAGGATTAAACTAAGGTGTGGACTTCAAACTTGTCAAAGCTCTCAGGAATCTCTCTTCTTCTTGATCCATCACAAGTGCAAGTGCAAATTCTCCTTGCACTTCTTCAAATTCATCATCACTAACATCTTCAAGATGTCTTCCTCTACACTGGGCTATCTCAACAGCTTCCAATCTTGCAGCCATTTGTCTTAGCATATCAACTAGACCTAGATTTGCATTTCCTCTCCCACTAACCATTTTGAAACCCTCTGCAATTGTAGGTAATATCACAATCTGCTACCCCACAACAATATCAACCAACTCGAGTTAGGGCTTACAAGAAGGAACCTAGATCTCACCTTCGCTCTAATACCATGTGACGCAAGGAGGTGTGGGAAGGCCAGGGCCCAAGACACTCCCAGCTATCCAAACCAACTTGCATAACAAATCGGAAGCAACAACACAGAAAGGGAGAGAAGAAACAACATAAACTTTATACATCACTTCATCAAACTTATTACATGCTGGGCTGTAAGGCCTTCCTGGTTTCGGCTATATACATTCACTTGTTTACAGAATAACCTTGATACATGCATGGTCACAAACCTGCCATCCAAATATGCTAACACCTAATCTTCTATAAAAAACTAATCCTAAATCTAAGAACAAAAAACCAAATATATACAATCGTCCACCAAAGAGGTCGGCACTCAGATCCTAAAGATCCAACATAGGAAACAACAAAGACCCAGATTTGGGTCCACACACATCCCAATGAGAGATTACGCTATATAAATTAAACGCAGAAGTCGGCCAGAAGATCCAACTTCAAAAACACAACTCAGTAAGAAGCCAACCGAGCAACATAAACAACTTGGTGAAGACCAACTGAGAAACAGAAACGACTCAGTAAGAAAGTAACCGAGTAATAACAACTTGGTGAAAACCCACCGAGCAGCCAACATCCACCGAGACCCGTCAGTAAAGCAAGACAAAAGTAACCGAGCCCGAGCACCGAGCAAAGTAGTCACCGAGAACTTTACCGAGCAACCTCCAACAAGCTACCAGACTAAAGCAAACATATATTGGTTAATCAGGATTGCCCAAGAACCCAAGATGCTCTTGCATCAATATGTTAATGGTCTGAGATTTAATATTCAGAATGAGTTGAGTATGTTGAGGATTAGTACTGTTGAGGATGCTTATCAGTATACATTAAGGGAAGAAGATAAGTTGAAGAGGAGACAAGGTATCCTTAGAGGAAAAGAAAAACAAGTTAGCAACAATGACAAAGAGAAGCAAACTATTGAAGCTGAATTTGATCAGAAGATACCTAGAAGAGGGAATAGTAGCAAGGAGTTCAAAGGTACTTGTTTCAAATGTGGTGGCATAGGACATAGGGCTTTTTAATGTTCTGAAGGATCTAGTAAGAACATAGGTAAGCAAAATCTTATGACACATGAGGAACCTATTGCTAGTGATGTTGTGGAAAATGAAGTTGAACCTAAGATAGGAGAGTCTCTTATGCTTAGGAGAGTCATGTTGAGTAAGAGGGAAGCCGAACCTTTACAAAGGAGGAATTTGTTTAGGAATATTTGCAAATCTGGAGGTAAATGTTGTAAAGTTGTTATGGATAGTGGTAGTATTAACAACTTGGTATCATAAGAGATGGTACAAAAGCTTGGATTGAAGAGGCTTAAACATCCTTGTCCTTATGGGATAGGTTGGTTTTTAGATGATCATATAGTGGAGGTGAAAGAGCAATGTTTGGTTAATTTTAGCATTGGACCTTATAGAGATGAAGTATTATATGATGTGGTGTCTATGAGTACTTGTCATGTTCTATTGGAAAGACCTTGGCAATTTGATAGAGGAGCTATTCATGATTGCAGAAGAAATTGTCACAATAGAGAAGGATGGACAAAAGTTTACTCTAGTTCCTTTGAAGGAAGCAAAATGGGGAAGTGAAAGGAACTTGAGAATGGTGAAGAGTTATTGTTAAAAGAAGTAGACTACAAAGGTAAGTATGAATCATAAGAAGGATCTTGAAGGTAAATCTGGTGAAGGCAAGTTGGTATCTGATTGTATGAAGGGTAAGGTGGTGTAGTAGAGGACCTTGGTTGCTGAACAGATAAGGGTTTCTAACAGAGGTAGATCGGTTATGCAAAAGGGAGGAGGTAGTAATTTGAGCTTTGGTGTTGATAGAAGATTTGATAGAGTGAGTATAGAGAGAAGTAAGTTGATGAATCCGACAGAGGAAAGTGTAGAGGTACAGAGGCAGAGAGTTGCAAATAAAGAGGACGCTTGGATAAAAATAAGCATGGGGTTTATGTTCCATGGCTTGTCAAATGTTCATATGTTTCTCTTATGGAACATTTTATTTTACCTGGGGTGTTTGATGCAGGAGCATTTTTAGATCTTGGCAATCTTGCATCAACCAAAAAGATTTACTTTAGTTTGTTTTCTGTTAAGTTCCAGTTGGGTAGTGTTTGGTGTTCTTAGTGGCGGTTGATCTGTGCTTGTCCTTTTGTGTTGCGGTCGTGTCAATGTGTTCTTGGCTTCATCTTGGAGCTTATCTTATGATTGCACCTCATTTGGTTTCATTACGCGTAAGTTGTAGATTCTTTGCGTATCTGTCCTGTTCTTTATTTTGTGGTTGGTCATTGTGTTTTCCGATCGGTTTCTCGATCTTCTGGTTCATTTTTCCGAGTGCGATCGTACCAGCTCATTGTTATGTTTGAGGTCAACATTATTGTGTGATCACATCTCTTAAATCTTTCGTTGGAGGCTGTTCTTTAAGATTTAGGTCTTGACCTATTTGGGTGTAATGTATTTACTCATTTCTTGGGGAATGCAATCTTTTCAAGGCCGACTAGATGTTGTGATGACTTTATAAGCCTATGGACTTGTTCCTAAGGAGCATGATGATCTCATAAGATTATTTAGCTTAACTTAGGTAGGGTTTGGAGGGTTTTGAGTGTAATCAGGCCTGTGTGCTTGGCATGTGAAACAACATGTTGCAAATCTGTTGTAAATGATTTCCGATGATAATAAAAGGCTGAATCTTTTGTTTTTACCTATTTGTCTTGTTTTCTTTCGTTGTGTCTTATTGGCTGCAAGGGTTGGACTGATCTTCTTGAGGTTTCTTTATCCTTGACTGCATCAACAATTTTGGATGGTACAATGATGAAAGTCTTTCCCCATTAGTGTTACAAGCCAGTGTTGGCTCTGACATTCTTTCTAAACAAGGCTATAATGGACATGATCTTGGATGTTTGGAACAAGGAAACAAGGTTTCTATAGATCTTATATCTTATTATTATAGAGATGGCATAACTTACCCTACTTGTCATTTGTCTACATACTTTCCTTCACATGACATAAAAATAGTGCCTAACCACTCTCCTTTCTCTAGAGAAGACCAAATCTTATTCCTAAGAGATCATTTGATCACTATTTCACCTTTACAAATTATGGATTTCAACAAGGTGGCCACACATATTTCTTCTTTTATGATTATCATCTCATGTATGGTCATACTATCATTGAGTACAAAGTCTTTAAGTGAAAAGTTAGTTAATGGTACCATTCTCATAATATGCAATTCTTGTCTCTACGATGGGGAGAAAGAATAGTTTTCAATCATTCCTCCCTAAGGATCCATTTTCTTGGTGTTGAGTTGCATCTTTAATAAGGTTATCCTTTCTTGCATAGAATTATTTGTCCTTCATAAGGATCAAGTATGCTTGGTTGGAGTATTTCCTTGATTATGACCACTTCCTTGCTTGAAAGTGTATGTTTTAAAAGAAATGATCTCTCCTCGGTGTTGAAATTGTGTCATTTTTCATCGAAAATTCCTTTCTTAGCATTAGGGAAGGTGCGTTTTCTTGATCTCCTTCCCCTTTTCTTTGTGTTGAAGATGTCATCTTCATTAAAGATCTCGTCCACTATTCAGAGGTTAATATCTTTATGCAAAGATCTCTTGCTCCCTCTTTGATATCTATGTATCCTTCATAAGGTTCTCTTTACACTTGTTGCAAGATCTCTTTTACAACTATCTCTTCCTTGCTTAAAGAGGTGAATTCTCTTCCTAGCTTGGAATGCATTTTTCTTAAGGATATCTTCTTGGCGATGAAGGTGTTTATCCTTGATGTGGATCTTTATCTTCCTTAAGATACCAATATGGAGGTATAATGACATCTAATGGGGGCATATAAGGTCTCCTTGTTATTTGTAATTGGTGTTATTGCAACACCTATTTTACAGTTTTGTATTAGTTTTTTGCTTGGTGTCACCGCAACACTCATTTTGCAATCTCATATCAATTTTTTGCTTAGTATCATGGGAGCACCCATTTTGTAGTTGAGTTTTCAGATTGCCTAGAAAACATAGACTTTTTATTGGTAATCTTTGCGTTGGTGCACACTGCAAGAAGATCCATTTGCAATCTAGTTTTTAGATTTTTTAGCAAACAAGAGGGTTTTCTTTGTAATATTTAGTGTGGGCCAACTAGCATAATAGACCTTGCTAGACCTATTTGACTCTCTTTCACATAGTTCACACAACATAACACACCTTGTTGTCTAGTGGAATCTGTGCATTTCCTTCTTTTCCATGGATCACATAGCATAACACAACTTGCTAGCCAGTAAAATCCATGCCTCTAACATGAATCAATCAACATAACACATCTTGTTGGCCAATAAAATTCATGTTTTCTCATGAACCCATAGCATAACATATCTTGCTAGTTTTTGGATCATGGTTTCTTGTCTCATCAATTGGTGTATGTTCTTTCTCTTTCTATAGGAGTTATTATGCTCTTGCAACAACATTTTAATAACACAATTAGTGGTTGTGATATTTTGATTATTGAGGTCTCTTCAACTAGTTGACTTAGAGCCTTTGTTTTAGTACTAACCCCTTTTCTATCTTGTTGTTTTCCTTTGTTTTAGCTTTGCTTTGTTTTGTCTTGTCTATTGTGCCCTTCCTTGTGATTGTGTGAGTTAAGATCTTAAGCTTGCCTGGGCTCTCTCTCTCTCTCTCTCTCTCTCTCTCTCTCTCTCTCTCTCTCTCTCTCTCTCTTGTTA
>MU224045.1:571014-584481 GCA_018584345.1 Thuja plicata | reverse complement strand
CTTACCTAGGGAGGATAAACATAGGATATGATATTACCTCAGCATAATATCAAGAATTTGAAGGATATCTCAGATCAAAAGATTTCCATCATTTAATGTCACATTTGATATCTTGATTATTGGCCTATCAGAATGTCAATACATGACATTCACTAAATACTCTGAGTATTGGCCTATCAGAACATCAACATATGATATTCACCAAGTACTCAATAAGGTACTGCCCTGCAGATTATCAACACATGATATTCACCAAATACCTATCATATATCTATACAAACAACTCATATACCAAGGTACTGGCTGGCAACTGTTTTGCTGCTTGCTGGAAGCTTTTGGGCTACTGGAATTAATTGTATTATTCTTTTTGCAGCGCTTTTTATTGTATGGGTGCTAGATTTACTTTTTTGGTACCTTCTTTTGTGTCCAGGTTGAGGGAGCCTGTTTTAAAACCCTTGCGGTGGTCTTGTTTTGTTTCTTTATAGAGTGCTTCTTTGAAAATCTCTTTTGACCTTTTTGTACAGGGTTTCAGGGCCCCTTCAAAACCTGTATTTACCTTAATAAAAAACAACTCATAGACTGTCAATTTAATGACATGTAACACTCAGTTATTGCTTTACAAGATATATCTATACAAACAACTCATAGACTGTCAATTTAATGACATCTAACACTTAGTTGTTTGTTTAGTCCATCATGATCTATTTCAACATTATAAACAATGTATATCATGATTTAAGTTATTGTAAGATCGTTACCTTCCAATAACTTCTGCAAATACAAGTGATAATCATTTGGAAGTCGTCACTTCCTTATGATATACATAGGAGGTAGGCCCATTAAAATCATATAGTTACACATATGGACTTTTGAAGTCCCTTTGAATATCAATCATCTGATCTCCTTATCAATGATGCTTCTGATGGAGCATCAGACTCCTTCTGAATCTGACGTCAATTCTCATTTTCCTGCAAGAGCATTTCTAGAAAAAATTAAGGCAAATAGGTCTTATAGTACGTACATAGAAATATAGATGAGAGAGAGACTACAATGAGTAGATAAATGTAATATTCAGGGATAATAAATACTTATCTGCGTATCAACATCCTTGACACGAGTTGCTTCAATGAAGGTCCATATGCAACAAATCAGAAAATGTCTATAAAGATTGATTTTTCCAAAGACCCTTGCCTTAGGGCCCAAAATCTCTACCAAACTCTTCAATCACTTCTTTGGCTTATTAACACTCTACTACAATTCACTTGACCTTATTCTTTGCACTTGCTGTGGACAAAAGTATGCAACACAACTTCACTCACTGGATTTCACATAGACCCGTACACAGTCGGTCATAACGTTTGAACGCACACTTTCTTTCCAATCGCTCCAGTGAGAATCTTCGTAATTTGTTTATCACCAACATATCCAAAATTCAGCAAAATCCAACGGTGGATTTGTGCGATATTGTCCATGTACTGAGATTGTATTTTATGAGACAGTCACACATTCACCATCAACAAACTACTCTCTTACATTTGCAGTCTGGCTGTGATGCCATGTTAAGTTTTAGGATAGCTGCAAATACAATATCACTCTATGTTGTATGTGCTTTCCCAATGCAACAATCTCTCTTTCATTTATATTGACAATGAGGCTAGGAGAGACATGTCCCTTCAAGGGAAATGTCTATTCATTATTATGAGATTAATATAATGACAATTGATTATGTATATTATTAATTTTTCCTAATAGTATTTTAGATGTATATCTATATATGTACTCTCTCTCTCTCTCTACACACACACACACACACACCTTCAATAGTTTAGTCTCATAGTATTTATTCGACAAAAGCTACAAAACATCAACATAGATGATCAAAACAACTTCCTAAGTTGGAATCTATTATCGATATCTGCATCAAACACCTCTAGGACTAGATCGCCTAATCACATAGTCCTGCATTTTTAGCCCAAATTTTGGTGACAATTTCCTTTTTGATTCCCATTTCTAGATATGTACTCAGAGTCTGCATATCTGATGTGTACACACTGTTTATGCTTATTATTGACAAATTTACATCATTTGAACTAGTTCTCATATCTTTAATCCAAATCATATTCAATCAGTCAAATCAAAAGTAAGCAAAAGGGGAATAATCCAACCATTGCACCTAACTCTTTCCAATAGGTTTGAAGTTGGGCCTCTTGAATTATTCCCTAATGTGGGTTGATGTCAATGGGCTTGATTCCTATTTTAGACTAGTGAATGTCATTCCATCACCTCACACATTGTAAGGATTCGCAATGAGTATGATATTGTACTTGGGGATCTTTTGGAGTTATATTTTTCAATGAATTCTTCAATAATGAGCATTGAACAAAGTTGCCCTTTCCTAAGGGTTACTCTATTTCTCCATATATTGGATATTAGGACATCTTTGCCCTCAGACATCTCTTGTATGGTATGGGATTTACCGTTCGATAGCAAGGTTGTGTGAGATAAAGCATTTGATAAAAAAGAATTACTATTAGGAATAGATTTAGTAATGGTTACCTTTTCTTTTGGCTTTGTTAGTTTTGGGGCTTGATGATGATCTACCTATTGACCTATCTTTGTAGTATCATCTTTATTCTTTAGAGTGTCTATTTGGCTGACCTTTTGTTTTGATGCTTTGAAAGGTACTCCAATAGGTTTTCCCTTAATCACTGTTTATCATTCTATATTGCCTTATTTTCATTAATATTTGTGTGGATGTTATCAAGTTGTAATGTAAAGCTATGATTTTGGCAAAGGTGAGGACAAAGCCATACTTTTTTTAAATTCATCTAAATCTTATAAATAATTGTGATTTTTTAAGCTAGATTTGGAGGATTAGATAAGAAAGCTACAATCCAAAATCCATCTTTTGATCATCAATATTGAGTAAGTTATTACACATTTATATTTTCCCATGGTTGCAAATCAATTAACTAAAAAAAAGCCCAAATTCATTAGGGGTCTATTAATTGTCTTTTTTGGTTTTGAAGCCAATACCTTTATTAAATGGTTGGTTCAAAGCTCGGTCAACTAGTTTGGTAGAAAGATGGTCATCCAATTTCTCCCATGGCAAGTATGAAGTTCTTTGAAAAAGCTTTTGCAAAACTAAATGATTAATGTGTCCACACCCTAAATGAAAAACAAAAAAGGATAGAAACATCGAGCCATACAAAAAAAATCACACACAATTGTGTATGTCTATGCAAAGAAATCACAAAGAATTATTTCGAGCCATGCAAAGAAGGTGGGGGGGGATTACTCAAAGGTGGCTATCAACAATGTCCTCTTCAAATGACAAACTACAACCACCAATATAAGCAAGCTCCTACCATCAAATTATGTGTAAATCATTTTCATGCAACAATCATATCTATGTAGAAGTTTCTATTTCCATTTCCATAAAAATGAAAATTAATTACATTTATAAATATCAACTTCAATCTCAAGACAATTAACATATGCCAATTTCAAGACATGAATAAACCAATTAACATATATCACAATCAAAGTTTCAACAAACCTAAAATTGACTTCTATTAATTAAAACATTTATTTTCAAACATTATTTTAATAACATGATCTCATAAACCAAAATTTCAACAAACCTAATATGCTTTTATTATAATAACATGAATGTCACAATCAAATCTTCATCCAACTTAAAACTTTTTTTTTTTTTGCTACGTGAAGGGTATCCCCGCTAGGTAACAACCCTTATCTTGGGTACAAGCCATCCCACCTCTTCAAATCAGGAGCAAATTTGAACCCAAGACCACATAGAACTACACACAACCTCAAGCCAACTCCACTCTTATTATCAAACATTTAATTTAATAGCATAATGCATACACCCTTGACTAAATAGCCAACTTAAAGTAAGCTATATAATGACAATTGGAAAAAATAACTAAATTATTTATTATTATAATTCAATTAATTTTCCTAGATATTCGTATAGAACCATTTGCTATTCCTTACAAGCTTACACCCACCTAAATCTACCACGACATGAAATCAGCCATGGTTTTGCCAGAATGGTCATGGTTTTGCCTTAAGCAAGAACATAGTTTCTGGAGTTTAACAGAAAAGTTGGTCGGCCCTTTTTAACCCTACGCAATAACGTTGCTTTTGCGTGCTCGCGTCAAAAGACACTTTCTTGAGTAGAGCGGGGTCCGCACCAGGGATTTTCCCAATAATGCATGAATTTTCTTAAGATAGTGGTGATAGGTGAGATGGGTTTTTGCCAATTCCTAATACAAAGCACTGCTTTTTCAATGACGAAATAGACAACCTCAATTGCTCATGGCCAAACACTCAGCAACCTTGAGATTTCCCCAAATACTTGGGTGCATATTAATGAACTTAGTGCTTGGTAGCTGAAGTTTAATGGCGGACACTAGCGATCTATACATTTTTCGGTGATTTTGATTGAATAGAATTTTTTCATTTATGATAATGTACTTTAAGGAAATTTCATGTACGATATACTTCTATTCCAATTTCTGGATAACCCATTTAGCTCTTTATTACACTGTTAAATCACATTAATGAGACCCTGTAAATCTGTCATCATCCGAACAAACAGCTTGTTGCAGTACTAAAATTGGATTTGTCAAATTAAGCTGCTCGGACATTGGCCAATTATTTTTGGCTTGAAACGGTTCCTGTGGTTACTTCTCTTTGTTTTCTCCGATTCGGCTGCCCAGGAAGAAAAGTTTAGCTGAAGACCTATTCCAATTTGGCGCCTAATGTTGGGAGTTTGTTGCTGACATATTCTAATTATGCATTTTTAGAAACAACGACGAAATTGAATTTAGTAGATGAAATTGGATTTGATGGAACTTCTTCCGAAATGTATGAAGAAATTGGTTTTAATGGATCTGGTTATGAAATTGGATTTAATAGGTCTTCCTCGAAGACACCCCATAAAATTGGATTTAATGAATCATCCTATGAAATTGAATTTGATTCAGTGGTTCTTTTAATGAAATTGGATTTAATGGATCTTCTTACAACTTGGAGTTGACGGATTTTCCTCCAAAGTCCAATTTACATGAAGAAATTGCATGTCTGTACAGTTTTGGGTGATTTTGATTGAATAATTAAAAAACAAAATTATGACAGCTTAATTGAAGGAAATTTCATTTGGTTATAATTTCATTCCAATTTCTGCATAACTCATTTATTTCTTTATTTACAGTCAAATCACATTAATGACCCTATAAATTTGTCATCATCCAAACAAACAGCTTGTTGCAGTCTAAAAATAGATCTGTCAAATTTAAGCTGCTCGGACATCGGCGAGGTTTTTTAGGCCGGCAACGTTACTTATAGTTAATTCTCTTTGTTTTCTCCGATTCGGTTGCCCAGGAAGAAAAGTCCAGCTGAAGACCATTTCCACTTTGCCGCCCATTGTTGATGTTTATTGCTGACATGTTTAAAACCAATGCTGACATTAGACTTAATGGAACTTCCTACGAAATGTATGGCGAAATTGGATTTAATGGATCTGGTTATGAAATTGGATTCCATGAATCTGGTTATGAAATTAGATTTAATAGGTCTTCCTCTAAAACATATGATAAAGTTGGATTTAATGAACCTTCCTCTAAATCGTCTGATGAAATTAGATTTAATGGATCTTTCGATGAAATTGGATGTCTATACATTTTTGGGTGATTTCGATTGAATAGATTTTTTAAAAATTTATGACAGTTTAATTGATGGAAATTTCTGTAAAACCCATTTATTTCTATATTTACACAGTCAAATCACATTAATGATCCTTTAAATCTGTCATCATCCAAACAAATAGCTTGATGCAGTACTAAAAATAGATTTGTCAAATTTAGGCTGCTCGGACATTGGCCAGTTTTTTAGGCTGGAAACGTTCCATATTGTTTCTTTTCTTTGTTTTCTCCGATTCGGCTGCCCGGGAAGAAAAGTCTTGTTGAAGACCTATTCCACTTTGGCGCCCATTGTTGGGGTTTGTTGCTGACATTCTAATTATGCATGTTTGAAACCAATGATGAAATTGGATTTAATGGAACTTCCTCCGAAATGTATGATGAAATTGGATTTGATATATCTGGCCATGAAATTGGATTTAATGGATCTTGTTATGAAATTAGATTTAATAGGTCTCCCTCCAAAACGTCTGATAAAATTGGATTTAACGGACTTTCCTCCAAACCGTCTGAAGAAATTGGATTTAATAGATCTTCCTCTAAAATGTCTGATGAAATCGGATTTAAAGTATTTAAAGTATTTTTAATGTCTGATGAAATCTGATGCAATAGGATTTAATGGATCTTTCTCCAATACGTCTGGTGAAATTGGATCTTTCTCCAAAACGTCAGATGAAATTGGATTTAATGGATCTTTCTCCAAAATGTCTCAAGAAATTTGTTTCATGGACCTTTCTCCAGAGCGTCAGATGAAATTGGATATAATGAATCTTCCTCCTAGATAATTCAGTAATATTTATCTTCAGTTCTTCTAATTTAGCATCCCACTAGGTTGCGCAATTGTACAAGATGGAGATGTGCAGTGGCATGACGTAGGTTTCACATCTCCTAAACTGTCCATAATTGTCGGCAAGTAACGATTATACTCATTTAAGTGAATTGGCAAGACCCCATATACTTCCCAGCTTGGTCATAGACAAAAAGTTAAGTAAATGGGAACAAACCCACTAAACCCTACCTCTGTCCTGAGATGGAAACTTGGTGTACATATCTGCACGCTATATAGATTGGAGGCTCATCCCCCAAGTTGGCATCTGGTTTAAGTTAAGGGTTGCCCTGAAATCTAGGGGTGCAAATATTTCCCTAAACCAAATTGGCATCTGGTTTAAGTAAAAGATTGGCCATCACACGGTTGTCATGCACACTTGTAAACAGTGATAAAGAAGATAAACCGAAATCCTAGAGATCCAAAGAAAACCCCATGTCAGAGAAATTAAACAGTGGCATGCTTAGCATAGCTGTCACGCTTAGAGTCCCAGAAATTTGTTATCAGTTGCTGTTCTCGAAAGCATTTTTCTTAACTCTTCTTAGAACCTTGCTAGCAGAAAATGGAATTCAAACCATCGTCCTCAACCTCGCTATGTCAAATTTAAGCTATTCTGCCAAGATTAATTTGTGGGCTATAGGACAATATGTTCAGAGGTTCAACGCATTTCATCAGAGAGAAAGATTAAATACAATGGGATGCCTCTTAAAAGAAATAATCCTTTTCAATCACACAGTTGTTATGCTCTACTGTTCATAACCAGTGAAAAGGACGACTAGGGGGAAACCCCCTGGAAGAGAAAAGCATCTTTCAATCACACAATTGTCACAGTTGTCATGTTCTACTGTTCATAACCAGTGATAAAGATGACCAAAGGCAAACCCCCTGTAAGAAAAGAGCATCTTTCAATGACACGATTGTCACGTTCAATCATTCACAACCAGAGATAGAAAAGATCCAAGGAGAACCCATGACAGAGAGGAGAGAATCAAACTCAGAAAACCCGCCCCTCTTACACGCCAAAACATCTGTTATCAATTACAGTTATTGAAAGCATCATTGTTAACTACGCTTACACTTTGCTAGCAGGCTGTGAAATTCAATGCACAACCCTCATCCTCAAATTATCAAATTTGGGCTACATTTTACAGATATTTATTTTTGGGTAACTTACCTCTAGAATAGATGAAATTATATACAAGTTCAATGCATTTCATTTGAGGAAGACGAAGTCTGGCACAAAAGTATCTTATCTAATTTAAACGGACTGATGAAATTATATATAAGTTCAATGCATTTCATTTGAGGAAGACGAAGTCTTGCACAAAAGTATCTTATCTAATTTAAATGGACTGATAAAGAGAACCTCGTTGAAAAATTTCATCAGCATCGTTAAGAATCATATTTATAACTGTATTTACAAATTAGTGGAATCAGAGCTGTATATCTATGTGTTCGTGCATAAATTACCAGAAACAGAGTCTGGAAATTGAGCAAACACAAGCACAATTTCTGCTAAACGCCAATTTAACGATATAATGGTTAATGAACACAGTACACATATATCGACTAGAAGATTATTTGATAGCCATGAGAAAGAAGACTGTACTTAATGAAGATCAAACTAGAACTTTTAAAAGCAAATCTGCGAAGCCTCTCCTGGTATATTCCACATTACCACAGTGATATAGATATTTTTAATCAAGTTCTTGACAATCGAGCACCAAACAACAAACCAACGCCATTGCCCAAATAAGCCGTATCTCAGCTGAGATGGCGGAGAGCAACATCAATGGCTAAGTGCTGTACAAAACACTTAGTTGCAACAGAGGCAAGAAGCAAAAACTGCAATGTCATTTTAGCCCTAATAAAAATGTTAGTTCATGATCCCTTAACAACATCCATCACAGATAATCCAACCATATGCGTGGTTCCTTTCCGTTGGGTGTCCCTTAAATCTGAAATACTAACTTTGATGCCAACTCTAAAATTCCTGCATGTACCCAATCGATGCGATAACCCTAAAAGCTCATCAGAAAACCCTGTAAGCCGTATAACATCTTGGAAAAGATTAAAAATTCAAGAATAACCAAGAGAGAATCTGTCCTCCTAATCTAAGAGTTGGGTCCTCTTGGGGAGTGCAGGGGAAACAGAGGAAGCAACTCAGGGTCAGAGCCACGCGGGGTATGGAGTGGGGAAGGGTGCAAATAGAATCCTTTCTCCGCTATGGCTCTTTCTTCTTCAGATGATTCAGAAGTAGGTGTAGCAGCGTTGGGCGTACTCGATGAGCTATATCCATTGACATTGTGAAATGGGTCAGATCCAAGGGGAGTAACAGGGCTAGGAGCATGAAGACTCTGCAGGTCTATAACATTAGGAGATCGAATCTCACCTGATCTGGGGGATAAAGGATTAAGACGCAGAGAAGTTAGACCTAGCTGTATCTCTAGTTTCCTCAAGTTCTGTCTTCTCTCCTGCAGCTTGAAGGCAGATTTCCGAGGACCCACTTCAATTTTTGAACCTGATGATGCTGAAGATAATGGCAGAACTGCTTCTGTCTGCACCTGCTTAGATCCTACTCCCGCCCTATTGTAGTAACGTGCAGGCATGGTGATGGGCAGCTTCTCCTGACTCTCATCTGAAATACCTGTGAGCTTCTGAACAAGCTCCCTAAAGCTACTTGTGTCGGTCTGCACAAAAGTTGTTGGAACTGCAATCTGCTGGGTTTTTGAGGATTGATCAAAACAGTTTCCACCCTGGCTCGTATTGAATTTCTCGTTCTCCATCTCCATCTCCATTGCATTGCCCAAAATTTTGTTGTTCGTATCCGGATTTCGCTATTTGGAGAAAGAAAGAAAAACCCAACTCAGAAAAAAATACCCAACACCAAGTCCAATTCCAACCAGAGCAATCGCAGGAAGTGCAATCAATCCACACAAAACCCACAAATTTCTCGATCTTGGACAGCGAATCTAGTCAGTTATACGCTTTCTAGTCCCCGCATAAAGAATCGGCATCCAACCATAAGTGAAAGGTGGAACATGAAACTGCCAATCCTATTCATAGCCATGTCCAAGCCCAAGTCTTTAGCAGTAGGACTAATTATTGAATGGAATAGAATGATACCAACAACAGAAGAAAGTAGCAGTAGGACTAATTATTGAATGGAATAGAATGATACCAACAACAAAAGAAAGGAGCAAGTCACGCGGAGAGGACAATCAGGATTCTCGGACGCAAACAGGGAAAAATGGCCGTCACTCCACTCCAAATCCCCGTGCCCTTCTAGACGCCTATTAGCGTGTGAGCGAGGTCATCCATTACCACATCATCACATTTCACTACGTACACGCTACGTACATTTAAATGGCTGAATTTCTTTGCTTGACTAAACAAGATGCCGAAATTCAGAGACCGTTGAGGTGAGGCAACTTATTTCCCGTGGTGCAAGAAAGCGACTTCCCCCCGCTCTCCCCCGTCTTCCCTTTCCGCTTCTCACCTTGGAAAAAAAAGCTTGTAAAAACTCCACATCTTTGAAATTGGATATGAATGAATGAATGAATGAAGGATTTTAATAAAGTTTATGAGGCCAAAGCAGCTTATGGGACCCACCTAGTGACAACCAGCCTAATCTAGCTGTAATCCTTTGACTAATTCTTCTCTTCTTCGGTGCATTTTGATGATCAAGTTTGCAGTCTTGTCCAGCTGCTTTTTTTCAAAGAGGTGGGTCATACTGCTATTGTCTAACATCTCCGAGTACTTGGATTTGATGTCGCTGTAAGTCAAGCATTCCATGATAAAATGGTGTTATGTTTCAATGGCGCCCGTGTCACAGAATAGACAAGTCCTATTTTCCCATTCCTCTTTTGGCACTTTCCATCTACCCGTCTCGCATCTCAGCCGGTGGGAGCTAGTTCTAAGTTGGGCTATAAGCATCTTGGCTTTCCCCTTAATAGCCGCTCTTAAATACGTTTTTTTCCTTGTGGCAAGTATTGGGGTTAAATTCCTTAACACAATATGATTTTTTCCTCTCCATGTGCCTTGTCCACATGATGTTCCAGAATCTTTCGCGGACAAACTTCTTAATTTCTTCGGTATTATCCCGGCAACATTGGATGTTGATGTCCCACTTTGGCATCCATTTGTTGTTTTGTTCATCCATGTATTTTTTCTCCTTTCCAGCTTTTCTTCAGTGACAAGTCTAGGCTAGCGTTGGCTTCCCATATTATGGGTTTTCTTTAAGTAGCATATCAGTCGGACCATTGCGACCGCTTCTAAGGGAAAAGTACCCACTTTTGCCAACAGGATCTCATAAGGCACCGTGGTTTTGATTTTAAGGTTGCTGATGACGAGGTGTTTCTGTATTCTTTCTACTTGTTTCCACTTCTGAACCGATAAGTTGCTGCCCCAAATTTCACACCCATATAAAACCATAGGAGTGACAAGCAGCCCAAATAACATTTTCTGTCTTCCAATCCTAGAGTTCTGTGTTCCTACACTTATTCTGTAAAGAATACAATGCCTTCCAACCCCCCTGAATTCTTTTAGATATGCATGTTTCCCAACTGTGTTTGTTCTGGAAGTCAATTCCCAAGTATTTGTATTCCCTCACAATCTCTAGAGGTTTGCCCTCAAAGAGAAAAGTGTCTGGGGGTCCCTTGTTTCTCTTTAAGGAGAAGATCATGACTTTGGTTTTGTTGGTGTTAACTTCCATATCCACCTCCTGACAAAAGCTTCCAATGCCTTCAAATGTTCTCTCAAACCATTAGCCGTCTTGGCTATAATGATGAGATCATCCGCGTATAACAATAGTTTTATCACATAACTAGCCAACTGGACCCCCTCACCACTAGTTCTATTTAGCCATGCTTCTAACTTGTAAATGTAAAGCCCAAACAAGGTAGGAGATAGCAGACACCCTTGTTTGACCCCTATGTCACTGCTAAAGCACTCCGATAGCCCATCTGCAGTTCTAATTTTGGCCTTAACCTGTTCATATAGTCTGTGAACCGCTGTCCATAGGACTATAGGGATTCCCAACTCTTCCATTCTTTTCCAAAGTTTGTGACAGGGTACTGTGTCAAAGGCTTTTTTGAAGTCCACAAAGTAGCAAAAAGTCTCATCCCCCGGAGTGTCCCATATTTTCTCCACTAAGTATCTAAGAGTTGCTCCGTGATCAATGGTGGAGTGTTTCAGTCTAAAACCTGCTTGTCTATTTGCTCTTTTTTCCTCTGTTTCAGCCCATTTGCTGATTTTTCGTCCTACCATGCTTCCAAATAGCTTGCCGAGAAGGGGGTTTATCATGATGGCCCGATAGTTAGAGGGGTTGTTTGTGTCTCCGCTTTTGAAGATCAGAACCACCACACTAGTCGTCCAGTTTTTAGGGAAGCCCTCCTCATTGGTACTGTTAAAGATACAGTTGATATGAGGTGCAAGCAAATCAGCACCCCATTTCAAGTATTCATCTTGGAGCCCATCAATATCCTGTGCTTTACCTGCTACTAACTTCCTTATGCCTTGAGTGATATCGTCACTGTTGAATAGCTCCCCTGTGTGCTCAGTTATCAGAATGATATGTTCCCCTAACTTGCTTTCATAAAGCGCTTTGGCATATTCCAGCCATTGAGTACTAGTTATATTATTCTCTACTTGCTTCTTTTTATGTCTGAGTTCGTTCCAGAACTTTTTAGGGCTGTTTTTTCCCGAGATTAATCAGCTCAAGTCTTCTCAAGATCACATATTGTTCCTTCTTCTGTCTTAGCAACTTATTATACTCCTTGTTTTTTTCCTTATCCTTTTGTCCTCTCATATTGCTTGTTTCCTTCTTGCATTCCTCATCAAACCACGGGTTAGCCGGGAATGTATTCTTAGTGTCTCTTTTGGGTTTCGATCTTTTACAATCTTCGAGTGCCTTGATGATAATAGGGATGAGATTCTCTTTGTCTACATGGTGTTGTTTGGCAGCATTTGCATTCTTTTGTTGATTGTTAGATATCTTACTAAGAGAGTTTCTGAAAGTTTCTTGATTTTCATGTGTCATTAGGATCCTGCCAGTTGAAGGACCTTTTCTTTCCTTGTAGATCTGTTGAGCATTAGCCTGCTCTTTTATGTGGGTTGCTAGCTTGAGTGGAATTGGATTATGATCCGAGTTTAGACCGATTGGGCATTCCCTATCTCAATTAGACCGATTGGGCATTCTCTATCTCAAACTCCAGTATATTTAAGGTGTAGTTTTGAGAGCAAATGACGTAATCCACTACACTTTGCCTGTTGTAGGTTTTGCAAGTGATGTTTCCTGAATTGGGCCATTTCTTCACCCCATTGCAAATGACCAAGTTATGGAGGCAGCAGAAACCCAGTAATTCTGCTCTGAAAAGATTGACCTTGCCTTTTTTGTCCTACGATGATCTCTCCCAATGTCGGGCCCCCTCTCCCTCTAACCATATCGTATCACTTTTTTCTTTGTACTCTCCTTCAAGATTGAGAGTCTGATTATTTGTTGTCCTGGCATTAAAATCCTCTATGAGTAGAATTTCGTCTAAGGCGCTGAACATAGAGATGTCCTTTTTGAGTGAGGCAAACAAATCTTCATGGTCTAGGTGCTTCTTCTTATAAAATTTTGATCCCTTAGGGGAAAAATAGCATGCTGCCACCCGAATGGAGACCTGATTTTCTGTTATTTTTATCCAGATGTATTGGTTATTTGCATCTTCTTTCTCCATGTTGACAAATCTGCCCCATGTTTCTTTAATCAGGATGGTAATACCTCTGTGTCCTTTGCCGTTTTCTGTCTTTGATGCTTATGTTAGAATCTTTCCACATTTCAAATCCGATATACATCACATTCATATCTTCATAGTTGCACTCGTGACTAGTGATGGTTGTGTGATGTTTCTGATATAAATCACATTCATA
>MU224045.1:544408-555550 GCA_018584345.1 Thuja plicata | reverse complement strand
AGAATTGACCTTACACAAGGAAAATAAATAAGGGTCTTCCTCCTCAAGCAAAGATAAACTCAAATTTCCCAACAAGAACCAAAATGTTGTGAATGATGGAGTTGTGGACAATGTGACTCCCAAGCCTTCCATGGCTGCCTTTAATCTCACTACCACAAAGCAAGCAACCAAAGCCACTGAACAGGCTGCGACATATTCTAAACCGAGTACTTCACAATTTTTCAGATCTAAACCTTGGGCTCCTAGACCCGGGCGTGAGTTCACTCCTTTAGGAGAACCTCTTGAGGCAGTTTACAAGACTCTCGTGGACAACCATTTACTCACTCCACTGGATAATTCATGACCTTATGATCCGCAACCAAGACCCTCTTGGTGGAATGAATCCGCTTATTGTGATTTTCACCAAAACAAAGGTCATAAAACGGCTACTTGTCTTAAATTGTGGCATAAAATCTAAGATCTCATCGATAGTGAAGTCATTGTTGTGGGAGGTCACAACAAAAATTCTGATCACCAAGCTTTCAAAGATCCATTTTCTCCTCATGGAAAAGGTGAATCATCTAAAGGAAAAAATACTGATGCTAAGGTCAACTATACATACACCAATAACGACAATGTCATTAATATGGTTGAACCTGTTGATACTGAATATTGTAATGTCATCATTCTCAAGGGAAGGGAAGATAATCCCAAGTCCAAAACACCTTTCATTTTGCGAGGGTCTACGCCTCAGTCTTCTGAACAAGAACAGTCTCAAGTCAGTGCTAACGTTGTTACTCGATCTCGTGCTAAGATCATCCTTAAAGGACTTGAGTCTTCTATATCTACATCAACTCAACCTTCAGACAAAGCTAAGGTTGAATCTGCCAATAAGAATCCAAAAGTGGGTTCCTCATCTAATGCTGCCATTTACAACATTCTTGATCAATTGCAACGTACTAATGCTCAGATAACTATTTTTGAGTTACTAAAAATCTCCCCTGCTCACAGGGAAATCCTGGACAAAGCCCTTACCGAGGCCAATGTCCCAAAAGATCTTGTTCTTGACCGGATTGAATCCATGGTAGGTCACTTGACCTCCTCCCATTATTTGTATTTATGTGAGGAAGACGACCATTCTTTGAGTCACCCGCATAATAACCCTCTGCACATTGAAGTCATGATAGGTCCAAAGTGTGTTTGCCGTGTTCTCATAAATAACGACGCTGGCCTCAATATTTGCTCTGCTAGCTTCCTTACTGAATTAGGCTACGATGAAGACTGCATTGATGCCCGCAAAAAAGATTACTATTAAAGCCTATGATGAGGAAGAACATAAATCTAAGGGGCTAGTTGTGTTGCCAATCAGAGTTGGCCCTGTTGAACGAGATGTTATCTGTCAAGTGCTTGACATTCCTTTGGCATACAATATGCTATTAGGCAAGACATGGATCCATGAAATGCAGGCTGTCCCTTCAACATACCATTAATGCATTAAGTTCCCATTCCAAGGATCTGAAGTGACTATGCCCACTAATACACGCTATGATTGCAACGCCCTCACAAAATCTGCTGACATCTTTGTGCCTACCAACAAAGAATCTATTGAGCTCCTTGAGTCTAAATTAAAAGAAATGGAAAAGAGCTCGACACTCAAAGAAACTGACATGGGAGGATATTAGATTGAACCTGTGCTATCTATTACATCTCTGCCTTTGTCTCCACGTTCTTTTGGGAGACCTTATGAGAGCACTAAACCTTCTATGGTTCCTCCTCCAACAAAGTATGGTGGTACTTTTGTACAAGCCACAGTACCATTAGAAGAAGAAGTTAAAAACAGAGCTATCAAAGCTTGGATCTATAAAGGAGAAGACACTTCTGAACAAACTACTCCACCTTATGACATAAAAACTGAGCAGTATGGCAAAGGTCTCTCCATTATGCAACGTTTTAGCTACAAAGGAAATGGTCCCATAGGTGCGAATCATAAGGGATTGATTGCACCACTTGAAGCTATTGGTCGCAAAACACGTGACTCTACAGGTATAGGCTTCAAGAAACTCACATTTCAACTGGGGATAAATAAGTTTGTACCTCGAGAAGATAAACAACCAATACCTGAAGAAACATCTAAAACTGAAGAATCTGAAGACAGCTCTGATGAGGATAGTTTTCCTTATCCTATTCCTCCAGACCTGACGACATTCTTTGCTGAGCCAGATGAATTTATACCTATATGCCTCTTCTTCGATCGTGATCCGGGGATTCCCAAGCTTTCCAAAGGCAAGGGTCAGTAGCAAAGGTTTCACAAATGATATAAACCAAATACACGATACTACTAAAATGAATAACAATGAAACATAATCAATAAAATGTACAAGCAAGAGAAATAAACACAAATGAATGCAAACCCCACGATGCTTGAAGCTTCTATTGTTTCTCTCTACTCCTTCCGAAACGTTATTTGTTGATGCTCAGTATTGGCGGGGCAGCGTCTATGACTTGAGAAGTGTTGAGAAGTTGCTAATTGAAACGGGTGTGTGATCGCAAAATGGCTTGAATGCTAGAACCAAACTGATGGAGTAATGGCGCACGAGAGCTTGAAATCCTGGATCCTTCAAATGGTTATGAAGGGTTTATTATATAGGAATTGGTGATGATATGAATAGTTGAGATCAATCCTAGAGATAGGGAGATGAATGGTTGAGATCAAAAGGAACTGGAGAGGTCCTCAGTAAACTCCACCTCTTCATTTGGTAAAGAGGAGATAGAGTTTGGTTGAATGAAGAGCTAATTACGAATTACCTTTTTGAACTGAAGAGGTGGGTGAAGTTACCCATGTGGACTGGAGAGATGGGTGGAGTAACCCATGTGATCTGATTGGAGTTATCTCTTTGAAGATAAATGAATATTTAATTCATTTATTTAATAATTGTTTTTAACATGTGAGATAATTGAATTTTTTGATTAAGAATTGCTTTATTTGATGAAATTAAATTAATTTAATTGGAAGAATTTAATTACTAAGTTTAAATATTTGGATTTAAACTATAGGAAATTGAGTTTAATTAATTAATTAATGGTAATTAATCAATTAAAGCTAATTAATTATTTAATTAATTTTGGGAATTTGATTAGATGATTTGGAGAATGAATTTAGAAGAAAATAGATGATTAATTAATGATTAAAAAACCATTAATTAATAGATGACAATTAGTGTTTTTAATGTAAAGTCGCAAGCTTGTCCATTTTAGAGTGTCTACATTTTCCCCTCTTTGATGTGATGTGACTTGTCGCAGTGTGTCAAAGATTCTTTTATTTTTTCCCCAGCTTACCCTGGCAGCAGTAGGTGTATTTATGCCCCCTCAACAAATTTGAGCGAAAAGTCAAGAGACGAGCATTGATTTGTTGAAACTGCAATTTTTGGAACTAGGTAGCTGACAGATTTGAAAAATACTTTAATATGCCTTTGTAATTGACCTTCAGAGTTTCCGGGGACTGGGAAGAATTTTCAGAGCTCCTAGTAAAATTAGGGTTTTTCGGAACCCCTATAAGTAGCGAAGAGAGCTCTTCATTTGTCACTTTGCGATCTCGGAGCTCTGATTATCTTGGTGAGTTTGTCTTCTGATTTCTGCTTTATTTCTCCTATTTTTGAGCTATGGCTGGCCTTCCTGGTGTCACCCACATCTCAGACCAAGTCCATACGTACCGTAGACCAGCTGACTTTGGACGTCCGGTTAGTTTTCTTATTTTGCGTGTCATTTATTGCTTTTAAAATTTGCACTTTTTTAGAAAATTGTCATGTGTGCCGTAATCGGTTACAGTTTTGCTGCAATTGCCGTTTTAATGCTGCAATTGCTGGTTAAATACCGCAATTGATAAGTGTGCCACAGTTGGGTTTGTAAAATGTCACATTTGAAATTTGTGTGCCGCACTTGATGTTTGTGTTTCACAATCGCTTAAAAGTATTGCATATGCCGTGGTTAATTATCACAATTGATTTTTTTGCACTGTTTGCCTGTTTTCCATGTCTATTATCTTCTTTTTCTAGCTTCTGTTACTTTCCTCAATGACTGAAACTGATAATTTTTTGTTCTTACTCTATGTGCAGTTTACTGGGTGGATCTTGTGGTGTCAGGAGTCCAGACTGGCGGGACTCGTGTATCGGTTCCAGCTGACCGAGGATGAGAGGTCAGTGCTTCATGATCTCGGTTTGTACTGGATGTGTTATATGCCCGAGATCACGACCAATAGGGGTTTGATCTCTGCTCTTGTAGAGCGATGGCATTCAGAGACGTGCACTTTTTGGCTACCCACTGGGGAGTGTACCGTGACTTTGGAGGATGTGTATTGCATCCTCCAACTCCCTATCCAGGGCGAGCTTGTGGAGTATTCCACACACACTGGTGTTACTGCATTGACTGAGCTCTCTAGATTGCCCCGGGATTAGCTCGGGCTTGCTGGTGATTATGACATCCCTTGGTCTAGATTTGGGTTAGGCCTTGATAGACTATCCACGCTGCTGGGTAGTTTGATATGTGGGATTCTATGCCCCGATCTCTGACAACGTGGTTTTTCTGTTATCTTTGGTGGTGTCTTACAGAGTATGGTCCGGGACCATACCATCTTCGCTTGGTGTCCATGCATGTTGGCCCACATGCATTTTCACATGTTGTATGTGGCTTACCTTGTTGGTAAGTCGCTCGGCTGCAGTGCTACTTTACTATAGATTTGGGCATGGGAGCATATAGCAGTTTGTCATCCTATTGGTGCCCATGCTCTCCTGGCAGATAGACTGTATGTGTTCATGTATGATGGTGCTATTGTCCAGACTCATATGGGTCATCTTTCATATTGGTGGCAACAACTAGATATGATTCCTTATTATATCTGGAGGCCGTATAGAGATTGTCCCGTCTGGGATGGAGAGGACATCCATCTCCCATTTTGTCAACAATGGAGATACTTGATTGGTCGCGTGACTGATCACGTCCATATGATAGATTTTCATAACACCGACAAGGTGTTACGTCAGTTTGGAGAGTAGCAGGATGTATCTGATTCTTACGCCTACTTTGATTGGAGGTCGAGGGATGCTGTTGTTTGGGGTGCTGTGGTATCACTTGATGCTGCTCGCACCGAGTTCTTAGGATTACTTCCTGTGGCATGGACCTGGCGCTCTGCCACTGTAGACCCAGGTTTGTCTTGTGTCTGATATGCTTATGTACTTCCTTTCTACTCTTTGATTCTTGCTCATATCTTTTTATGGTACTGTTTGTCTTTATCTTCTCTGGTACTGATAGTTGAATTTGTCTTTTGCAGGCACTACACTGCAGTATGATGCCCATTGGTTGCAGCACTGGCCGATCGCATTGACAAATGTCTCACGTCCTATTCCCAGGACTGTTATGAGGAGGGCTCGATGGGTACAACGTGGTAGGGGAGGCTGTGCTGGAGGTAGAGGTGGTGGCAGGGGAGGGATGGATGCTGGTAGAGATTGTGGTAGGGGTAGGGATGGTGGGAGAGATGGAGGACGAGGTAGGGGTGATGATGAAGACGATGATCCTGGTCCCGGGGGTGCTGGTGGAGGGGTTAGGACCAGAGGTGGCCGGAGTGGGGGTCGCACTAGTGCTCCTAGAGTTGGGTTGGGTGCCATTTTGGAGGAGGAGGCCATAGAGGAGGAGGTACCCCAGTTAGTTTGGAGGGTGCATAGGCGGAGAGATGCAGTTTTGGCTCCCCGACATGAGGATCGGGTTATTATTGAGGATGTTGACGTGGAGATTACAAATATAGACGTGGAGGCTCTAGATGAGCAGAGTGCTGAGACAAGTTCCTCAGGGGAGAGTGACAGTACTGGGAGCAGCACAGGGGAGAGCTCGGAGAGTACAAATGATTCCTTGGTTCTCAGGTGGAGAGGAGGTGAGGGACTGGGAAGCCAGGCAGAGGAGGGTGATATGGACGTTGCCACAGGTGGTATGGATGATGATCCCTCGGAGGTGGAGTGCCTCACCTAACAGGTTCAAGATCTGCAGTCCTGACTTGCCTTATCCGATGCATGTGCGACTGTCTTGGAGGCTCATGTTACAACAGCTGAGTCTAGAGAGCGACAGGCTCGGACTAAGATCTCTTTCATTGATAGAGTACAGGATGTTTCCCACAGAGAGATTCTGGATAGGTACTATAGATCTGGGTGAGACGCTCAGAGAGAGATTGACTACCAGAGACACCATTATGAGAGTGCAGTTCTTGCAGCACAGAGGGTGCCTAGTTACACAGCGTCGCAGAGATCCAGCAGGGCTCAACATTCTCAGAGTAGTGGTGTCAGAGCTCCTGGGTCCTCTCACAGGACAAATTCTGATATGCCTCCCCCTCGTGCGTCTCCTGGCGAGGGTGGGGGTAGCTCTTGTTTACTATGTTCCTTGTACCATTTTTGTAGTGATTCATTGTATACTCTGAGTAGTACCATTTTTGTATCCCGATACACTGATATTTATTGATATACATGTTGATTACCTTCTTTGATCAGACTTGCGACCCTTCATAGTACTTAGATATTTTGATTTATATGACATGCAGCTATTGTTTTTGATGTGATGTGCAATGGTTTACTTTTCTATATGTATAATTCTACATGATTTGGTGGTTTAGATGATGAAATGTATATGCAATGTGTTTCTATTGTGCAGACTCGTATATGGATGATTTACTTTTCCTATGATACTGACATGTCATGCAGGATGGTGTGATGAGATGCATGTTTATATGAGATTCTTATGGATGCATGTGTTTTTATGATTTATCATGTATGCAACTACCATGTTTTTGTACTTTTTTGATGTACTTAATGAATGAATGCAATCTACTATGCACAAAATATTTGAGTAATGCATGTGTTAGTTAGAAAGAAGTTAGTTTGGATAGATGTGCTCTGAGATTGATCTAATTGAATGTAATGATAGAAAAGTTTTCTTTTTGCTTTTTTGGATAAATATGATCTGATAGAAAGGATGAATGTCCCAAGTCGCTGCCCCTGTTTCCAATATTTGTCATCATTGCATCTTTATTTTTTTTTTGTATTTTCTGATATTCCAGAAGAGCGTCGAATGTTCTAGATCACATACCACTTGGATACCGCCATGAACTCTTGATAGCGGAAGGTGTAGAGAGATTGAATAGAAAGAGACCCATAGTTCACCCAAATATTGACCATTTGGGTTCAACTATGTTCTCTGTTTGAAAAGAAAGAGAGCCAAAAGCACCCAGATATTGACCATCTGGACACCGCTTGTCCTTTGAATTAATCTAAAACAAAGAAACCGAGATAGAACTCCTATGCACGTAGAGTCCATCTGGATAACACTGTGAGCTCTTGATTTCTGAAAGGGAAAGCCAAGCAAACAAGATAGAACTCCTATGCCCCTAGAGTCCATCTGGATAGCATCGTGAGCTCTTGTTTGCAACGTAAAGGGAAAGACCATAGAAACCAAGATAGAACTCCAAAGCAACTCAGAGTCCATCTGGATAGTGTTGTGAGCTCTTGATTCTATAAACCAAACAAGCAAACATAAAAGAGAAGGAATGTCCATTTCTTTCCCAGGGTTAACCTCAGATCGTGGAACTGCGTGGCTGCCAGATAAGTGACAGCGCCTACCACACTTATCCTAAATCATCATGGCCCTGAAATCGAAATGAACATTCAACAAACATCAATCAAAGAAAATAAGTCATGATCTATCATAGCTACTCTCCTCACATGGTGGATCCTGGAGTAGCGTAAGAACATAACGCCAAAATATAGACTGACATCTGACCGACTTAACTGACCTATTCAACATTTTTGTATGCTTCCTTGATGCAGTTGGATTCTCTTGATTGGCTCAAACTCTTTGGATAGGCTTTGTTGGCTTGATTGCTTTGATCATATTGGAAGCTGATCAAGCTGTGTCAGATGTGCCCAATGCTTGTTCGCAAAGCTCATGATTGTGACAGTTTTGACTGATAGATTTGATTGCTCTGATCATGTTGGAAACTGATCAAGCTGTGTTAGATGTGCCCAATGCTTGCTCGCAAAGCTCATGATTGTGACAATTGATAGTTTGGCTTGGTCGCCTGTTGCTTGCTGATTGAATTGATAGATTGATAAAGCTGTGTCAGATGAGTCCAATGCTGATATGCAAAGCTCATGATTGTGACATTTGATTGACTGGGCGTGCTTGCCCCTTGCTCTTTTGATTACCGAGTTGGTTTTATTTCTTTGGATTTTGCAATTTTTTGAATGTTTTTTGATGAAGATTGATTTTCTCGATTTTTTTAATCTTTTTAGGATTTTTTGATGAGTTTTCTGATTTTTAGGGTTTTTATAGACATTTGGAATCGCCCCCTAGTTTGGTGGACTAGTATTAACCATGCGTAAGTGCCTGGTGCTCAAAGGGGTTTTGTGCCTCTAGATATAGCTTGGGATAGGCAGTCTTGCATTTTGAAGTGTGCTCAAGCTTTTGGAGCTCATTGATGGTGAAGCTTGGCACCTGTTTGCCAGGTTTTCACCAAGGTACCTACTCAATAGCACATGATTGCCAGATTTTCGCTGAGAGAGCAATTTTTTTTTCTCTTTACTTTTTTTTCTTTTTTTCTTTTTTTGGTTGTCGCCAAGGCGCCTGATTGCCAAGTTTTCACCAAGGTAACTTTTGTATTTTTTTTTTTGGGCTTTTTGCTATTTTCTGGATATGTAGATAAATGCCTTAACCATAGAGACCTTTAAGGGTAGAACCTCTTCAGGTGCATGTTATTGATGTAGCCGGGGAGATGATCTCCTTCTGGTGTTTCTAGTATGAGTGCCCCACACTAAGTAGAGCTGATAATAACAAATGGTCCTAGCCAGTTAGGCTCAAACTTTTCGGGTTTGACTCGCTCTGCTTGATTCTTTTAATTTTCCATGAGGACAAGGTCTCCTACATCAAATGTTTGTGGCTTCACCTTCTTGTGATAGTTCCTTCTAAGGCAATTCTGATAGCCTTGTAAGTGGTCGAAGGCATGTTGCCTTCTTTCATCTAGTAACTCTAGTTCACTGAGCCTTGCCACTCTATAGTCTTCATCTGAAACCAGGTTCTTCAATGATATCCTCAGGGATGGGATTTTTACTTCGAGGGGTAATATCGCCTCTGATCCATAGAATAGGGAGAAAGGAGTGGCTCTTGTAGGTGTTCTCACACTAGTTCTGTATGCCCATAATGCGGGACTAAGCTGTAAATGCCAGTCTCTCCCTAATTCGTTCACTGTTTTCTTCAATATTTTTAGGATCATTTTGTTTGTAGGTTCGGCTTGGCTGTTCCCTTGAGGGTAGTAAAATGAGGAGAACCCTTGTTTGATGTGGAACTGTTCACATAGGTCTTCAACATCCTTGTTTTGGAAAGGGGTATCATGATCTGTCAAGATTGTTTGGGGGATCCCGTATCGACAGATGATGTGGTTAAGTATGAACATCACTATTTTCTTTTCAGTGATGTAAGTGAGGGGAATTGCTTCCACCCACTTGGTGAAGTATTCCATTGCTGCTATGATGTACTTGTGTCCGTTTGCTGAAGAAGGTGTGATTTTTCCCACTAGGTCAAATCCCCACATTGAAAATGGTAACGGTGGTGTAATGGGATTTAGTTCCTGGGCTGGTGCATGGATGAGGTCTCCATGAATTTGACACTGTCTACACCTTTGAACATGCTTGTGTGCATCTATCTCTATTGTGGGCCAATAGTATCCCATGTGGATTATCTTCTTAGCTAAGTTGTTGCCACCTCTGTGGGTTCCA
The DNA here is from genome assembly GCA_018584345.1 of Thuja plicata. Classification (NCBI taxonomy): domain Eukaryota; kingdom Viridiplantae; phylum Streptophyta; class Pinopsida; order Cupressales; family Cupressaceae; genus Thuja; species Thuja plicata. The sequence goes on along the minus strand of MU224045.1, from coordinate 545,768 downwards.
CATATTCCTTCATGTACCTCGTACAAAGCTTTCTAGGATTCCATGGAAGTGAGACATCGTAGTAACGTTCCATCTAGACTTTGTCTGTATAGAGTAGTCGAGAGGATGGTATACCTAGAGGCTTGGCGGATGAGGGCTTTTCTCTGGTTCCTAGACAAGTTTGGAGGTAAGCCATTGTTTTGGAGATAGCTATAGACATCTTGGTACCATGGGGATTCAGGACCAACAAGGACACACGCTGTTTCTATGATAGATGCCTGATGTGATGGCACCAAGAGTTGCTCCACTAGAAACTGGAATTTGGTATCATTACTTGGCATATCAATCAATGATGCTATGGTAGCCATTGCATCTACCACTTTGTTCTGTGCTCTTGGGAATTGCTCGAAGAGAATGTAATGAAACTTGGTGCGCAGTCATTCCATCTGTGCTCTGTATGGTATGAAATTCTCATCTTTGGTCATATAATCATTGTTAACTTGACTAATGACCAACTGCAAATCGCCAAAGACTCTAAGGTTCTTGATTCTCCATTGAATTGCTATCTTTAGGCCGATGACCAATGCTTCATATTCTTCTCTGTTGTTGGTGCATTGGAAGTTAAGTCTGAAATAATTTGGAATTGTATCATGATCTGGAATGATAAGAACTATCCCTGCCCCCCACCATGGTTCGTACACAATTTATCAAAATAAATTTGCCATACCTCGATCACTGATTGTAGTGTCATGATAGATTCGTCAGGAAAGTCAGAGATAATAGGCTGGTGGTCTTGAATTGGTGCCTCTGCTAGTTGATCTACTATCACTTGTCCTTTGATAGCCTTTCTATCTATGTACTCAATGTCGAAATTGCTTAAGATCATTACCCACTTTGCCAGTCTTCTCGTGAGTGCTGCTTTGCTTAATAGGTACTTGAGAGGATCAATATGTGTGACCAATTTTGTTTGGTGACTCAACATGTAGTGTCTGAGCTTCTGGGAACCGAAAACAACTTCCAGGCATGACTTCTCAATGGGCGTATAGTTTAGCTCATATCCAACCAAAGTCCCGCTTAGATAGTAAACGACCCTCTCTTTTCCTGCGTCATCATGTTGTGCCAAGAGTACACCTAACGCTGATTCCATCACTGAGATATAAAGAAGCAATGGTCTACCTTGTACTGGTGGTACCAATATAGGAGACTTAAGAAGGTAGTCTTTGAATATCTGAAATGCCTGTTCACATTTCTCTGTCCATATGAACTTGATGTCTTTATGCAATAGATGTTGGAATGGGTGGCACTTGTCTGCTAGTTGAGCTATGAAGCATCTGATCGATTGGAGCCTTCCTTGTAACCCTCTTAGTTGTCTCAGGTTTGA
>MU224045.1:524926-535157 GCA_018584345.1 Thuja plicata | reverse complement strand
CTCATCTGACCATAGCAGAGGTTCTAGGTAGAACTCATCCCAACTGATGACAAAGGGTTAATTTCACTCATGTTCTTGATATGACATCCAATGATGAAATAGACTCTCATGAATATGAGTTCAACAACTTGTCCTATGCCACTTCTGACAGAGATACAGATACAATTCACACATATGAAAACCTTCTCGAAGTAGGTTAAGGGTCTAGTGTCAGGTTAAACGATTCTGACTCTCTAGATGTTTACATGTCATCTACTACGGTCGCTAGGAATCAAAGGAATTTGACTATACCTCTGGATGAGATCGCTTTAGGTCTCGACTTGCTTTTCCATGGTTTTGATGATTATATTGTGAATGCACTTGAACCCGTCACTTCTCTTTCACTTTTCCATCCTAAGCTTATAGACTGGAACTCTATGTCCCCATCTAATGAAGTCCTTACATTCTAGAACGATTACACTCTTGCCTATTACCTACACGCTATCAAACTTGTAACGTCCTCCACTAGCGAAGAAAGCGTCAACATGACTGAGGTTGACATCAAGTATCTTAGTCACAAAATCAAAAGAATAAAAAATAGGCACTCTGATGGTGAAAACCACATTGTGGCAGTATCAGAGCCTAAAACAGTCAAAATAAAAGACGTATCCAAGGGTGAAAACCTCTCTGAGGCGCCCGAGGATGAGATACTTGATGCGCTTCTGAGTCATTTCCAGGAAAGATCATTTGTGCTTATTGAACCAACTCAACTAATCAACTTGGGTATAGAGGCTTAACCTCAGATCATTTGGCACAATCACTATCCGAGGCAGAAAGAGAGGAATTCATTACATTCTTCAGAAGCAAAAAGATAAACTTTGCATGGAAATATTGAGACATGCCAGGATTAGACCTTAATCTAATCAATACCATTTTTCCATTGCACCAGGTGTCAAGCCCGTCAAGTAGAAGCTTCAAAAAATGCATCCCCATGTAGCTCTACTTGTAAAAGCTAAATTGGAGAAACTTCTTAAGGCAGTGTTCATCGGAGTGATTGACTATGCTGAATGGATCTCTAACATTGTTCCAGTATCAAAACATGATAAATCTATCCGAGTCTACATAGACTTCAGAGACTTGAATTTTGCATGTCCTAAGGACGATTTTCCATTGCCAAATATTGATATGATTGTAGATATGACAGAGGGGTATGAAATTTACTCACTAATGGATGGTTTCTCTGGCTACAACCAGATAAAAATCGTGCTAGAGGACCAAGAGAAAACTGCTTTCACATGTGCCTGGGGCACTTTTTGTTGGAATGTCATGCCCTTTGGACTCAAAAATGCCAGTGCTACATATCAGAGAGCTGTTACTACTATATTTCATGACATGATGCATAAAACAATGGAAGATTATGTGGATGAAACTTTAGCTAAGAGTATGCATCGAAAGAAACATCTTGCAGATCTAGGTCCTATACTAGATCGTATGGAACAGTTCAGTCTAAGGTTCAATCCTAAGAAATGTGCATTTGGTGTAACATCTGAAAAATTTCTTGGCTATATTATCTCTGCCAAAGGCATCAAAGTGGAACTTGTGAAAGTACAAGCTATCATGGAAATGCCGCCACCAAAGAATATCAGACAAATGAGAGGACTTCAAGGCCAACTATAGTTTATCCAGTGTTTTATCTCACAACTGGCGGACAAATCACAACCATTCACCAAGACTTTACACAAAGGTGTGACTTACCAATAGAACAAGGAATGTGATGAAGGGTTCATGCAAATCAAACAGTATCTTGCGAACTCGCCAATCTTGATGCCTCCTATTCATGGGAAGCCACTTATACTTTATATCTCTGCTACAGATGCATCATTGGGTATCCTATTGGCTAAAGAGAATCAACACAACAAAGAAAGGGCTATCTATTACATTAGTAGAACTCTGGTCTCATATGAAACAAAATATTCTGTTATAGAGAAGGCTTGCCTTGCAGTGGTGTTTTCTTCACAAAAACTACAGCACTATATGCTGGCTCATACTACACGCCTAATTGCTAAAATTGATCCTCTAAAATATTTTCTCAGTAAAGCTACCCTCACAGGTAGACTAGCTAAATGGGTCATGCTTCTCAATGAATTTGATATTGAGTATGTAGAAAGGAAAGCCATCAAAGGGAAAGCGATTGCAGATCAGTTTCCAGAAGAACCTCTAGTAGATCATCAACTATTGCACATTGAATTTCCAGATGAGTCCATATTACTTCTCACACATCAATCTTGGACTATGTTTTTTGATGGTTCATTTACCCAACAGGGGTCAGGTGCTGGGATAATATTCATTACACCTCAAAGGTACTCTTTACCAAAAGCATATAAGATGCTATTTCCTAGTACAAACAATATTGCTAAGTACGAAGCCTTAATCAATGGTATGAAGATCACCCTCGAGTGGCGAGTAGACGAAATCAATGTCCTTGGAGATTCATAGTTAGTCATCAATCAAGTAAATGACATCTATCAGGCAAAGGACGACAAGTTGGTGCCTTATAAATGGTTGGTTGATGACCTCAAAAATTATTTTACTCACATCACATTTCAACAAGTTCCAAGGGCAGATAATAAAGCAGTAGATGCCATGGCCACTCTTGCCTCCATGCTACACATGCTAGAAAATGATTTTCGACATGAATTCCTAGTGGAGACATTACGCCACCTAGCCTATGATTCCCTTGATTCCCAGATGATCTGTTCTGTCATTGGACATGACTCATCTTGCTACCATCATATCTTTTCCTACCTTCGTGACTAGATTATCTGGATACTTACACCGGAATGAGAAACGTCACTTAATCCGTAGTGCTTCACAGTTTTTCATCATAGCTAACGAATTGCATAGGCGCGGTCTAGACGGTACCCTCCTCAGGTGTTTAGAACCTGATGAGTCCAAACATGCGTTAGTAGAGATGCCTGAAGGCATCTGTGGGTCACACTCTAACGGCCTGACATTGGCCCGTAAACTTATTAGAGCTGGTTACTATTGGCCAGATATGGAAAAAGAAGCTACACATTTTTCTAAGTCTTGCAAACAATGTCAACTACATGGTAATCTGATTCATGCTCCAGCCAAGGAGCTTATTCCCTTCATTACTTTCTGGCCATTTCAACAATGGGTCTTTGATTTGGGGGGTCAAATTTATCCCTCGTCCTCAAATGGACATAAGTTCATAATCACAGCTACAGACTATTTTACCAAGTGGGTTGAGGCAGTCCCTCTCATCATTGCCAATGAAAAATTAGTAGCTATGTTCATTCTCAACTACATCATCTGCAGGCATGGTTTACCCTTAGCAATAATCACTAATAATGGGGGGAAATTCAAAAACAAGGATTCGACAGAGCTATGATCTAAGTTTAAAATTACTCAGCATTGGTCTTCCATCTATTATCCTCAGGGTAATGGACAGGCGGAAGCATCCAACAAGACAATCCTTAAAATCCTGCATCACACAGTGCACAAATCTGGACAAGATTGGCATCTCTGGATCAATCCAGCTCTCTGGGCGTACAAGACAAGCATAATAACACCAACAGGGGTTACTCCCTATGCTTTGGTTTATGGAGCAGATGCTGTGTTACCAATTGAGGTTGAGATTCCTTCTCTGCGAGTCTCTCTGAAAGGCCTCATTACTGATGAAGATAACAAAATATCTTGGCTACAAGAGCTGGAACTACTTGATGAACGTTGACAAGTGGTGTTTGATCACCTTAGAGCATACCAGAAAAGGATGTCCAAGAGTTATAATAAGAAGGTTAGACCAAGGGATTTCCAAGCGGGTGACCTCATTCTGAGGGAGAACCCTAAGAATCAACATCGGATCCAGAAAGGGAAGTTTGAACCAAATTGGCTCGGTCCGTATGTTGTCACTATAGTTTTTGGGTCTGACACCTATCAACTTTCTACTGCTGAAGGAGAACAACTCAAAGAGCCCATCAACACTCTTCATCTGAAGCGGTTCTACATCTGAGACATCTTCAGTGTGCTCATGTATATAGTAAAGTCCTAAAAAAATGATCATCTTAGTGAAAACCTAGCGATAGGCGCTTTCATGTATCTCCAAAAAAATTATATATTTCAAAAATACAAAAAAATCAAAAAATACAAAAAAAAAGAGAAAAAGAAAAAAAGTGCCATTGATGAAAACCTGGTAAACAGGCATCATGGTAGCAAAAAAAAAGAATTTCTGCCAAGAAGGTGAAAACTTGGTAAACAGGTGCCTCTTGTTCCACAATGCTATATCTATCACAGCACCACTTGGCTTTATGCATTTGCTTTCTTGATTTCTTTCTTGCATTTTCTGTTCCACTTGCTTTTAGTTTCTCGTCAAGACACCAACTCACATGGATTGAAACTGGTCATGCTCTTAGGGAAACCCTCCTAGTCTTGGGGGCATTGTCCTATTACCTTTTGGGATCTACTTCATGATAGTCTCCATTGGTTCTCATTGTGTTTGCCTACTGTCACTTAGCTTATACTAAGTTCTCTTTCCTTGAGAATCTCCCTAACATCAGTCACTAGTGGTTCTCTCTGCGTCTGCCTACTGATGTCTAGCTAGTCCTATGATCTCTTCACTTGAGCATCTCTCTTGCATCAGTCACTAGTGGTTTTCATTGCGTCTGTCTACTATTACCCTACTATTGAGATTGTTCACATCTGTTATAGTTGGAGTTATACTCACATGCTCTATCTATCGATACTCGGTCTTGACATTTCTTTGCTTTAGTTTGTACATAGCTTTCGGTCACTTTCGTGACACTCTGGTTCCTTTGCGAACCTTCTTGACTTAACATTAATTCAACGCCATATGCCTGGGGGCAACCAAATCTAGTTTGTCCTTGCAACATACGTCAAGTCAGTCATCGTTACTTGGGGGCATGGGTTCCCAATTTGATCACATCTTTGGTTTACACTTGAGTCAATAATCTTGTCATTTCTCAAGGACAACTCGCTACTGACACAAACTAGTGTTTTTCAACACCACCATAAATAGTGTTTTTTTACACTATCTTTGGACACATCTGTGTTTTTTAACACACATTGGATATCTCAAATGTAAACATCTATCGATAACAATCAAACACAATGCACTCACAAGCACAACAATGTTTTTCAACACCTCTAAACATGAATATATTCAAAAAATTTGAAACTGGTTGAGTTATGATTGAATATTTCTTTGTATGCTGTCTGTTCTCATGAATTTCATTGACATTTTCTTTGTCTACTGCTTGTTGGTGTAGTCCTGATGATCCAGTAATGTCAAATAAACATGGTGTATGTGATAAGAGCTCCCGCACTAAGGTGGAACAACCTCACATCCCTCGATCTTGTTTATTTGCACGCCATGGTAAGGTTGGTACTATTTCCTTGCCTGTTATTTCTCTGTTTGTTATTGCTTTATTTGTTTATGCATGATCACACTCATGGTTATCTTGGCTTTGAATGCCTCGATACTGGTGTACTCTTGCAACATTAACTAGAAACAATGTTCAGGTCATCTTGGCTTTTGTGCCCTGGTGCTTACGTTCGTTTCCTACATTTTATCTGATGCAAGTCATATTCATATCCTTATGGTTGCATTGTGGCACCAATAAGGGTTGTATCGATTTTTCTATTCCAAAACAAATGCTCAATGATGATGATTTTACGATGGGTTTCACAACCATTTCCTAGAATTGCACTTTCATATTGCATCTAGCATAGGATTGCATTTTCATTCTAGACTTGCATTGTGGCAGCGATTCGGTGTTCTCTTCATTGCTTTCTCCTGGGTTCATACGTTGGGGAGTTCTTCACTATCCTGGTTTCATCATGACTGCACAAGTGTTTGGTCCTCGCTCTCGATTCTTCACATGTTCTTTTGGTTAGCATTTGTCATCCTGCATGAGATGTTAGTATCATACACATTACATATTCACAACTCATTATCATCTACGCATTGCATTAACATATTCTCATTCATAAGTGCATTTGCATCCATCACTTGCCTACATATTTGCATCTACATACATGTGCATTTCCTACATTTACATATATTCCAAACATGTCATACATTTGCATACATTCTACATCGTCTAAACATCTAAGCATATAGGAAACATCTCATAAAATATGACACATGTGATGATACCAAAAGATGAGCTCACATATATATATCCAATGTATCGATACAAATACAAAATGGTGCTACTCAAGCACGATCTATCTCAAAATGGTGATACAATACATGGATGCCAACACATTAGATACATCCTATGATCTCATCTATCTATCAAAACTAAATTTGGCCTTCTCCCTCGTCACTTGGAGGAGGTGGAGGTGGATGCCTATCTGGTGGAGGTGGTGCCTGTGCACCCTCTAACCCTCTGGCATATATCGAGAATCTAGCCACCTGTGATGCCTCATTTGGAACCACCCCTATATAGGATGCATAATAGTATGCCACTCGGGCAGTCTGATGTCAGATTTCCTCCTGTGCTACCCGTAGCTGCTCCTGGAGATCCTGCACCTCCCTATCTCTATCTAAAAGTTGCGCATCCTGCACGGCCACCTGTATTTGTAAGTCCCCAACCTATCTCAAGAGCTGTTGAACCCTCTCTCGAGACCGTTTCTATGGATCCTGTACTGGATCTTGCGCAGGCTAATCCTCCTGCATAAGATCCTCCTGCTACACCTCCTCCTATTGGGGTACTTGCTTCTCCTCATCTGTCTACTCAATAGTCCATCATTGAGACTATCTCATACTACCACTACCGCTGGCCCCAATGTCCATCCCCATATGTCAAGTGTGGATGTCCACCTGTACTGTCCAGGGACGGGGACCTACTGTATCCCTGGCTGTGATCTCTATTGTGATGGGGGCATCAACACTTGCTGCTGTACTACCTATGGTGGTACCACCTGTGGTGGTGCTACCGGTCCTCGGCCTGCCATCCCGATCGGATCCATGAACCTAGGGAACGGATGTGTAACAAAGTGCTCTCGATACTCTGCGGTCACGCTGCCATCTGCTACATCTCTCAGATAGTCCCACTATACCGGGGCCAAGGCTTGTATATCAATCATAGTACACCCCTAGTCTAGCTTCGTCAGCTAGCCCCTCCTCACCTCATCTGTGAATCTAGCATATGCAGTATACTCCTGAGATATATCCTGTGGGTGACCGAACTACCGTCATACCCGCTTCTGCGGGAATCTCTCTATGACTGTAATGGCTCAACCAATCATCGCACATGAATAAAACATATAGCCGAGCTGCTCTGTAGCATCATCCCATACCTTTGTAAGTCTCCAAGGCCTCCAGACTACTGCCGCTAGGTCATCAAGCTGGGCTCGCCACTGATCTATCTTACCTAGTGCTGGTTGAGTAATCATACCCCTATATCTGCATATATATGGCTCCAGAGGCTGCCTCAAGTCCTTGCATACCGGCCTAGTCATAGGAAGGTGCTCCCATGCCCATACCTGTAGTACAAACACTCTGGCCGCCATACTCTTTGCCTCTTGGTAGATGATCTCATGCATCTCGTGATACATGTGGGCCAACATGCACTGACCCCATCTATAATGTCGGGGTCATGCCAACATCTACTGTAGCATCCTGCCCCAACCACACTCTAAACCATGCTGTCCACGATCAGGCATCAGATAGCACCCAAGGAAGCATGTTAGTACCACTGGCAATCTGTGTGTAGAACCATACTCACTGATAAGATCCTCCCATGGGATAGCTCTCCCCATGACAAGGTCATCCTGTAAAATCTCTCTCAAGGCCAGTGTCCCTAACCTGGGCTACACCTCGTACTCCACCCTAGCTCTATGGAATGGGATCCTCAATATCCGGTAGATGTCCTTAGGGGTCACGGTCATCTCACCCTGTGGCAGATAAAAAGTGTTCATTTCTGAATGGAAACGCTCAACCAGTGCTCCTAATAATCTGTGATTTACCCAAATCTTGGGTACATCGCATAGAGAGGTCAGGCCCAAAGTACTCAGATGCATTGTCTTTGCATCATGTAACTATGATACTAATCTGCTGATAGCGGGGTGGTGTGAACTGAAGGTAATATCTGGAAAGTCAACCTGCAAGACATGCAAACAATAGTGCACGATTAGTAATCTGAGATAATCAAAGCATAATCAGACAATAAAGCATTAAAGACATCCTACAGACAGGAACAACGTTGACGCAAACACTATTGGACATGACGCAGACTAATTTCATGTTCTAATTGCTTAATTTTCTCCATGCGAAGAAGCAGATTTTCGCGCAACAAAGTACTCTTTCGCGCGAAGAAGTTTTTTGAGTCGCGCAATATTTGATGTTCGCACAAACTTTTATGACTTGTCGCGCGAGAAAACACCCTATGGAAGGGTTTCTTGCGCGAACATGGGTACTCTCCCGCGCGATATTTCCCACCGCATGGCGTGAAAAGGAGTTTTTTCGCATGAGATTTCCCTATGAGCTGCGTGAAGAAACTACTTCACGCAAAAACCCACGTACCATTTCCTACAAACGTGGAAAATAATGCAAAAATTGACTAAAACTTGTAAAATTTGAAATGCAGAGAGGTTCATCAACCATTCACTGGAGGTCCATATGTTGCCGGCCGACTGTGCCTCCTAGATCGCTCGAATCGATGCATGCTGTAGGGGACCACCATTTTCGCTCAGAGCTCAATTTGCAAAAGTCAAAAGGTTGAAATGATTTGAAAATGACCTTTTCATCCTTATATAGGTTTTGACCTAATTTTTCAAAGTGCTCCATTTTGCGCAAAAACTTCACCATTACCTAATTTTTCAAAATGCTCCATTTTGCGCAAAAACTTCACCATTACCTAATTTGACCGCTCTGAATCTATTTTCGTGATCGAAATCAAAATCTGACACTTCTATATAGCTCAAAGTTGCATTTTAAATTTTTTGGGACCGACACGATCAGACACTTGTGCAGTCGACCTTCTGACATCACTTTCTTGTCAGAATCATATCTAACCAACATTTTCTCAAATCTTTGACTTTTTTCCTCAAAAGTTGACTCTGTTCAACCTTAGTCAAACTTGGTCAACTGGACCTCGACATCTCTCAAAATTGATTCTGAATCTTCCAAATTCTTCCATAATCTGTTCTGAGTTCTTCTTGATCTCCGATTCAACATCTATCTACGATTTTTTTCTCTCCTTCATTATGACGTGTCATCTTTCCATTTCACTCCCGAGGGGGCAGGATGATTACATCATTGAATCTATTCCAATCATTCTAATATGATATTCAAAAGTCCTCATTGTTAGGGGCATCTCATCACTTGGGGTATGTTCAGTTTTTCGTACCTCACAGTCAAAACTGGATACTCCAAAATCAATAAGGGAATCTTTGTTCCTTACATCTTGTCATCTATTAAGTATTTGAGCAATCTAACTCAGATTCTTGAGGATCAAGCTCCGTTCTGGAGATGGTTCTCGAAAAACTATCTTTTGGGACAGTTATCGGGGCAATCTAACCCTGACTCCTGAAAATCAAGCTCTGCTCTGGAGATAATTCTAAATCTCTATTTACTATCTTTTGAGACAGGTATTGGGGCAATCTAACCCTGACTCCTGAAGGTTGAGCCTCGTTCTGGCGACAATCTTGTGAAAGATATCAATCGAACCAGTGTTTGGGCGATCTAACCTAGATATTGGGGGACTAAGCTTCGTTTTGGAGATAGTCTTAAAATCTGTATTTGATTATCTTGTTAGATAGGTATCAGGGCAATCTAACCCTAACTCTTGAAGGTTGAGCCTCATTTTGGGGACAACCTTGTGAAAGATATCAATCTATTTAGGTATCAGGGCATTCTAACGCAGATCCTTGAGGATCAAGCTTTGTTTTGGAGATGATTCTCGAAAACTCAATCTGTTAGGTATCAGGGAATTCAAACCTAGATCCCTGGGGATCAAGCTTCGTTCTGAAGATGACCCTCAAAAACTGTATTTGACCAATGTCTTGACAACCTAACCTAGAATTCGGAGAGTAAAGCTCTATCTTGGAGATGGCTCTGAAATCTTTGCATCATCAATTTTCAAATCTATTCTTCTATGCTTCAAGCATCAGACTATTCTTTGAATCAATGCGCTGCTCGCACATCAATTCAAAGAGGGGCAAAATGTAACACCCCAAAATTGGCATCTTGCAACCCTAACCAATT
>MU224045.1:502186-524876 GCA_018584345.1 Thuja plicata | reverse complement strand
GCTGCTCGCACATCAATTCAAAGAGGGGCAAAATGTAACACCCCAAAATTGGCATCTTGCAACCCTAACCAATTTTGTTGCATTTTTCATTCTTCTGAATCATCAAAGTCCTATTGTACTAGGCAATATTGAGTTTTAACTGACTCTACACGACCTAAGTGTCAAATGTAGAAAATCCTAAATCTGCATTAATCATACATTATATTTAATTCCTAAATATCAATTGGCTAAACAAACCTTATGATTGAATTAATTTAATTATAAAGTCCTACCATTTTAATTAAATTAAATTCACCCCCTTTAGCTAAGACACATAAAAAGGGAATTAAATAATATTTCATTATTAAACAAATATCCTCATTTTCAATAATTGAATTTAATTATTCAGATAATTGAGAAAAAGCAATTATGAGGTCATATTTATTTAATTAATTAAATATTCTCTCAAAATCTTCTCTTCAGTTCAGAATTGGAAACTTCTCTTTAATTATGCTTTAAAGAGAAATAAAACAGATAAAAAAAAATAAAACATAATTAAATCAAAGAAAGAAAACAGTTAAAGCAAAGGGAAAACAATTTATTATTTTCTTTTGAAGAAAGATTTTTATTTTAAACTGTCTTTTCTATCTGTTTTATTTCAAAGAGGAAACTTTCTATTCTGATCACCTCTGAGTCTATAAAAAAACTCTCATTCCTCATTCAAAACCCCTGGAGAAAATATGCATTGTTAGAATACTGAATTATTGCTACATTCTTAGTTCATAATCTCATATAGAATAATATCATTTTGCAATAGATTAATTTCAATTTCTAGAATAATTGCATTGAAATCATGCCATAGTTTTAATCTCATTTCTAGTTTAAATGGATCATTTATATTAAGCTTGCATCTTTCAATTCTTAGAATAATCTTGCATTGCATTGTATTCCTGAAGAAAAATCCTTCATTCTTAGATTGGTCTATGGCTATGAGACTCTCATTTTAAGAGCTATTTCAAAAACCCCATCTGGATAAAAGGCAACAGGTTGAATCATGCAGACAGGTAGGATGAATAATCTCATATTCAGTCTTGTGTGTATCTGATGAAGAAGGACTATGTTGAAGTGTATGGTGAGTTAACAAGGATAAATTTACCACATACAACACACACACACACACACACACACAGATATTTATGGATATAAACATATATGTATGTATACATATATACATACACACACACACACACACATATATATGATTAAGTAATAATGAGAGGGGGGGTGAATCACTATTACAACACTTTAAAATTAAACTTAATAAATTCTATTTTAACTAGATAATTGCTGAAATGAAAAGAACATAAACACAAAACACATAACACATAACACATAACACCATAAAATTGTTGTCGAGAAAACCCTAGCCAAGGGAAAACCCTAGTGGGGATTTACCTATTGAGCATTGTTTTTACACAAGTCAATTGCTAGGATCTCGAGATTCGATTTCCTCTCTTGAAAGAATAACGAAGTTATTCCCAAGGTTCTCTGTGGTCGTGGTACAATTTGCTTGGTAACTCAGTTGAAGATAAATGTGAATGTTCACGAGGAGGCCTTTGCTAGTACTTTGAAGATGTTGAACTACAAAACAAATTTAGTACTTTTTTGTATTTTCTGATTTACCAATAAATGTAATTTAATAATGATGGAAATTTATGTTTAAAACTAAAGATGATTCCAATTGCTTTCAGATTTATGACAAGAATTAAAAGAGTTGGGTGAGAAAAATAAAATAAGGTTTGCTGCAAATGAAATCCTAACGGACATAAACCATTGTTAGTCCTTCCTTGTGAATTTGAATGATGGAGAGATTTGGAGAAACCCACTAGATATAAATCAGACCATGTCGCAATTGTATACTCAATGGATGCAATCATTTGGAGAGAAAATGTATTTACACATGCAAGATTTTCAAAATCTACCAACTCGTGAAGTCACCAAGATGTGCACACACACACAAGACAAATTTATCATTGAACCCAAAAGATGATCTTTCCCATACATTCATCACAACAAGGTAGATGAACAACAAAAAACTCCAATTTAAAGAATCACAAATTCGAGAAACAATAAACACAGTTGGCTCTTTAAAAAGGATGAATAAGAAAACATATTCATTAATTTCACATAGATAGCAGAAAAACATCACACCATGAATAAGAACCAATTGTAGATCTTTATCGCATAAATAATCTGACCCTAATACATTATTTTTCTTACAATATATAGAGTTTAGATCTACAAACTCTGAACCCCGAAACTAGGGCATCAAAGACTCTAAGAACAATGAAAACAAACTAAAACTAAAGCTTTCTAAAGAAAGCTACAACTAAACTGATACTAAAATACTTGCATGGATCCTTGATCTGTTTACAATCAGCTTGCCCATGAAAATAGGGTCAAAATCGTTAAGAAAGAAGAAAGAGATGAGTTGGAGTTTCCTTGTTTGTAACTGGAGTCTTCTTCTTGATCTCTGAGTTCTCCCTTGGAATCTTCATCTAGGATTCTCTTTGAGGTGGGAACTGATAGAAGACCCTTAATCATTGCAAAACCAACTCCATTTGTGCATCCATATGATCTGAAGTTCTATTTTCATGCAAAAAAGTGATCACGCTGAAAGGACCCAAAATTTGGACCCCAACCTTTGCCCTAAAATTCGCCAAGTGCAAATTTGACTAAGTATGGAACCAAAATTTGGGACCCCGAAAATTTTGGACTTTCGAAGGCTAAAAGGCTAAAAAAATAGCCTTTGGAAAATGGCTAAGTATGGAAGAATTCACCTCTCAAAAATGGCTAAGTCTGGATTGAACAATCAGTTTGGGAACACCTCCAGATGAGCAGCTTGCAACCTTTGTACTATTTCCTGTACTTCCTCATAGTTCACTTCTTGCCTTTTCACTTTAGCAATGCGTCGTTCTTGCTTCTCTCTGAAGATGGTCAATTCAGAGGCAAAGAACTTGATCTCTTCTTCGTGTTCAGAGATCCTTTGCATATCCTCCTTGAAGTAGAAAATTTGGTGTAGGTCCTCTTTGGTGCTAACTCCTGCCAGAATACCTTTGAATTTTTGTATCACTAACTCTAAGTCAATACCTGTGAAATGTTCTCTATTTCTTCTACCCATTCCATGATCTCCTTATTCTTTTGATGCACCTTCTCCAAACATTTCTCATGGACTTTTGTAAAATTTTCTATACTCTTGGTCTAGGTACTAAATTTATCTATCCCTTCACCTTCATATATCTTGACCAAAATCCAGAAGCGTTGTTTCCTGATTATCTTGAGATCCTGTAGAGATGATCTACATTGGGCCAATTTAGAGTCTAACCCTCCATCTCCTTCCATAAGATCTACCAAATGGGTGGCTTCCTTAAGGATAAACCCAAATGGTCGAAAGATATCCCTAATCACCTTCTCTCCCCATTGTTCAAAATCATTTTTCCAATGAACACTTGCCTAAATGAAAGAATGGGTTACCCCTGCTAGCAAGTTCGGGGTAGATTTATTCTCTAGTATGACCTGTAATGAGGCCTTTGGGAAATTTGGGTCAATGGGACCCACCATCTTGTGGATGAATTTATTCAAAGCCTCATTTTTCTCTGTTAGGGACTTGGTAGTTTCTTCATCTTTTCTCATGAAACCTAGAGCATGTTTGAGCCCTAAAGTTTCCAGGGTCTTACTTCCTTCTCTTGTTAGTTCTCCCAGATCCACCTCTTCAAATGTATAATCTTCTGCGCTTACCTACGCTTGAGATGTCCTGGTAGAGGGAATTGCCACCTGTGCCTTCCAACGACCCTTGGTGTCTTGAGTAACATATGATATGGTTCTTGCCGGTATATTAGTCTCTGTTTGATGGAAGGCTTTCCCTAAGATTGAGATATATGTGTCCTCTTCATCCTCTTCATCTATGTAAGTCCTTTTTCAGGGCTAAATGTCTTTAGTGAACCAAGCAGGATTACTAAAGGTGATAACTGGCTCATACGAGGTGATGTGAAGGACTAAAGCCAATCTTTGTGGAGGGGTCACCCTCTCCTCTTTATCCATCTCTCTCTCATGTTCACCCTCTTTTCTTATCTCTTCCTCATTCAGTTCTTCTTCATGTATTTCTTCCTCTCCCTTCTCTTCCTCTCTTGTGGCCTCCTCTTCATCTTTATCTTTGCCTTCACCCTCGGAGGAATCGATTGATATCTCTGTACTAAGACCTGTCATAGCTTCCAATGTGCTCTTGAGGGGAGGTGTAGCTTCTATACTTATCGACACTTGGGGAGTCCGACTAGAGGAAGGCAAAGGAATAAATGGTGGTGGAGTTGGTGTGGGAGTTGGGAGAGAAGGTGGTGGAGTAGGAATGGGAGTTGGGAGAAGGGGTGGTGGAGTAGGAACGTAAGGTGGTGGGGTTGGTTTTGCAATGTCCTATGCAATATTATCCACTTCTATGTTTTGGGCAGCATTAATGACTTGAGTTTCTGCAATTTGATTGGTGCTAGAATCCATTCCCGTGAGAGGCACATTTAGTGTGGGTTTTATGAATTGAGACAGAGGTGGAGTGGAGATCTCTTGAGGATGGATGTGTGCTTATGCGTCTATGTTAATTCCTTTTGTGGATTCATGTGTATCTTGTCCTAGATCTGCAAAACCCTCTAGGCCCTCAAAATTTGACATAGGGAATTCATCTGAGCCAAGATTATCTAAAGGATTGTCATGCTCCTTTTGAGCCTATGTTTGTTTCTTTGTGGTCTCCTTTTTCCTTAGAGAGGCTTCCCGAGATCTTGTCCTTTTTACTAAGGGCACATCCTCTAGTCCTGGTTCCTCTTACAAAGTATCCAATTGGGGAGAGGCAAAATCTCTCTTTCTCTTGTAAATCTTCTTCCCTTCTCCAATGGTAGTAGGAAATGGGCTAGAGGTGGAAGGGCCTTCTCCTTGGGTGGCTTGTGATGGTCCAACAGGAGGAGCTTTTTTATCTATCATCTTGGTCTTCAGGGTCTTGTGCATAGGGTTGGAACCATATTCTACTACATGTTCATGCGCATATACTGTTTTGAGATTTTGGGGTGGGGCCTTCATGAACTGGGGCACTGCGGGCCTCTCTCCATGTTTCTTGTCTGCCTTCTTGGGTGGATCCATTTGTGTTTTTATGGGAATAGGATCCATTTTATAAGGCTTGTTGATCCATGCCATAGCTACTCTGACCACATGCCTTGCTTTGAATTCAATGCTCTCATTTTCTTCTTTGTCTATCTCTGCATTCAAGATAGGCCTGTTGTATATTTTATCAATATTATAGAGCGGCTCCAACACATTATCTAAATATTTGTCCCAAACCTTGCGGGCGGGGATATTGACCTCTCAGTCCGCTTGTACTAATGTAAGGGACATCCTGCAATAATCCTTGATCCTGACCTCATAGTCATCCACATAATTCATCCAATGATCTTCAATATGTGGCTCATGGATGTGGAATTTGCTAATGATATGGTTGTATGTGCCTATGGGGTCAAATATTGTTTGAATAATTGCATATGTTTGGAGTGGGCACTCGTCCCAATCAAAGGCCAATGAATTGAAAATATTCATATCTTGGAGAGTGTAGGGGCCTATGAAAATGGGGAAATCCCAACAATGCTTCTTCTTATGCTTGATATGTTCATATGCATCTGCGAGCTGCCTATCCATTTCCAAAATGATTACCCAATCAGATGGGTACCTGGGTAGTTTCTTGGGGCTTAGGGTAGATCCCGCCACTCTGATGTATGTGAAGGTTCTTAATTGTATGTAATATTCCCCTATGACCCTTATTCTGGAAATAACCTCGTCTGATAATCTCTTCGGGTAGTCACCTTCTATGGACCTAATGAGTGCAAAGATAAATGCATCATTCACTATTCTATAATCCAGGCTATTTTGAGGCATGCTTTCTCTTCTTATTAGTTATGGATAGATAGTGAAGGGCCATGCATTTGGTTCACCAAAGGTTCCCCGTTTTGTCAGCCTTTGATAGTCTTCTCATGCAACCAACATGTACACTATGTATGAGGTCATATAAAACTTGGGATTATGCTTTACAATAGTTAGTTTCTCATCCAGATTATCACTCAGGATGGTGGTCCAATCAAATCTAGCCTTGTGGTTTGTTATCTTCTCTATTAGTAGGATCATCCAGCTCTCGAGTTGGGTGCACTGAGGTAGTCCATATCCTCGGCTTATTAATGACTTCTGCTTGGATGTCGTCCCTCAAGTATCCCTTTCTGAGGTCTATATTGTCTAGCTTAATTTTTGGGAGAGGCTGTAGGAGGTACTCTTGATTTGCAATTTCATAGGCTTCATGGGTCTTGTTTGTGAACCAGCTCAAGCCCTTTTCTAGGGAGAAGTCATAGAACTTATCCACACTGTTCTAAAGATTGAAGTCATCTTCAATGTTGTCTAGCCTATGGTTAAGAACCACCTGTCCACCTGTGTTTTTAACCATCCTCTCATCTGGTGTGTAGTGGTTGGCCAATGTCATGATGAGATCAGAGGAAAATACTTACACCGGGTGTGCTGATGCATTGACCAGGCTCGACAAGACCAAGGAGGTGCAATCTTTAGTTCTTCCTGCTGGTTGGGAACACCTTACCAAGAATTCATCCCACTCCACGTTCCTGATGTTTGTATTAGTGATTTCCTGGTGCTGATTCCCGATCTCTAAAGATGGATGATACTCTTTAAATAGGTACTTCATTGGTGATGCTATCCACTTTTTAGGTATTCCTATGAGGAAACATGCAAATATCAGTATGTTTATTGAAGAAACTACTTAAAGAAGGAAAGAAATAAAAACTACAACTAATAAATCTAGAAGCAGATGACTCTTTAAGTAGCCAGTAATGAAATTTATAGCTCTTTTCAGTCTTTCAAACTTTCGGACTTCGAAGACAAGGTAGGGGTGTGAAAGGCCAAAATTTGAGGGATGAGGCTATGGAGAATCAAGTTTTTTCGGACTTGCGGAGTGCGAAAACTATGCAGAAATTTAGGGTGAAAAAGCTCAAAATCTTGAAAAGACTTGGGACGTTGATGAAATATTTTCAGCGTTTTGGTGTGCGAAGGTCTGAAGAAAGTTTTGGAGTCTGAAATGCTGAAAATTTTGGGAGGGGCGACCTTGTCTTCTGGGGGCTATTTTCGGCCTTTCAGAGGCCAAAAACCTGCGACTTGGTCGTGACACAAAAAACCCTAACCCTAAAACATGAAAGGAAAAAGAAAAATAACAAACAAGAGGGAGAATGACCCATCCTGAGGTCCAACAATGCAAACCCTAGATACCTAGGAGGGAGGACAAAATGATAGACACAAACACAAGAACTAGAATAGACAAAAAACAAACCCTAAGCCCAAAACTCGAACAAAGAATGGAAAGGAAAATGACAGAGAACCTACCTACAAAAGCATGAGGATAGTGGAGGCCTAAAGGCTACTGATCATGAAGAGGATCGATGCAATAAAGAATGATGAGGAGGCGAGGAAGGAAAATGGAAGGTGTACGAGGAGCTCAAAAAAAGTAGGAGAAAGACAAAAATATAAGTGAGGGAAAAAGTGCTTGGGCCACTTTTATAGCCCACAAGGTGAGATCACCCACTTTGGGATTTCATTGGCTAAAACCTCGAATTCTAGTGACCTCCTTCCCCTTTCAGCATTTTAGCGACCGAAATACCAAAAGGTTTCGGCTTGGCCTTTTGTCCTTTTAGTGTTTTGGCATTTTGGAGGTTAGAGGACCTCTTGATGTTTGAAATGCCGAAAGTGCAAAGGGTCAAAAAGTACCTTTGCTTTGTCAACATGCCCCTCCAAATCAAAGTTCAATGAATAATGAGAGGAGCAGACCAATAAAAGAAGAAAAAATGGGGGCCCCCATGGTCATAGGGCCGAAAAATGGGATGTATGTTGTGGACCCACAACAGTAGCCACAAATATGTACTAAAAGTATTATGTCCCTGTTAGGAGACCTAGCCCCATTAGGAGATGATTATTACATTAGCACATTTCCTTGTTAGAGGAATACAAAACCCTGTTAAAGGTATACTTAGCTCATTGCGTATACAATCATAAATATGATTATGTTTACAATGCTTTATAAAAAATGAACAATACAAGCATCTTCTATGCTTAGGTAGTTCCATTTGTAGATATCCTTACCATATGACTGATTTTGATATCACAATGCATCCATTCATCTGTTCGCATTCATATCATACAATCTCACATCATCACATACTTTGCTTTTCAAAAAGATCTACATATATATACATTATTACATGTCTAGTTGGCTTCCAAATACATCACAAAATGGAATTAACACTTATGCAAAAAATAAACACCAAGTCGGCCATCATATACTATCAAAACATAGGTAATCCACAATCTAAATCCAACATAACATTTTTGGACTCTGCATTATACTCCCTCAATCATCACAATCATTCAACTACCATGTATCACTACCACTCTATCTTCGCATGCCTTCAACATACTGTAACTTACTGCGATCAAAACCAAATCAAAAGTGACCTTAATTGAAGGTCATATACATCCCAAAATAGCTTCTCCTAATCTCTCATGTATTCATTCACCATATACTATGCTCTTTGACCAAAACTGTACTTCTATACCTTGTAATCTTTCTTTCTGGACTTAGTCATTTTGCAAGCCATAACTTCAAAACTGTGTTTTAGACCAAGTGATCATTCATAATAGATGTGTTTCCATAAATGACAACCCTAATGTGTTCCTGAACACTCCCGAATGAACCACTTGCCAATAATGTCTCCCTTTGGCATTGATGGCAACACTTAGTGAAAAATGACTAAGTGTCAATACGAAAAATAATATACATTACACCTTTTTTTTTTAAGAAAAAACAAATAAAAAAAATTCAGAACTTAGTCATTTTGCAAGCCATAACTTCAAAACTGTGTTTTAGACCAAGTGATCATTCATAATAGATGTGTTTCCATAAATGACAACCCTAATGTGTTCCTAAACACTCCCGAATGAACCACTTGCCAATAATCTCTCCCTTTGGCATTGATGGAAACACTTAGCGAAAAATGACTAAGTGTCAATACCAAAAAGAATATACATTACACCTTTTTTAAAAAAAAAAACTTTTACATATATCTTCTCTTTCTCTTCTCTATAAATTTTTCATATCTTCTCTTCTCTCCCTTTAACATCAATGGAAAAGGTATACAAAAATGTAGAATACATAGAAAAACTGCTTACCAAAAAGGTTAAACCATCTTAAGTACATCTTGGAAAGAGCTTTCCAAGATCTTTACTTCCTCTGACCAAGTCTTTACAAGTATTTGACTAACATGAATCAGCCCATTCAATACAAAAGAAGATGTCTCTATTTCTTTTAGCTCAGTAGGCATGTATCCAGTGAGATCCTACTCTGTCTTCTCCATGTCTGAAAGATGGATCTCAAGAGTTGATAACGTAGGAGTAATTAAACCCTTCATCATACAAAATCTTCCCACAACTCTCCCTTCCTCTGTATCCAACACACTCAACTTGTCCAATATCCGAGACACTTCTCTGTCTAACTCCAACATGGTGTGTGTGGAGGTCTCACAACTAAGTATCAAATTATCTAGAGTCATTTTGTCCTTTGCTATTATATCCTCAATTTTCTTAAGGTGTCTGATAGGGTTTATACAATAATTGTATAGCTTTCTTCCATGCAACGCACAAATCTTTGCCTCAAATATTGTTTTGCTCAGTATGCCTAAGTCCCATGAAATAGACTTGCATACTTCCTCCAAATTCTTTGCAAGGTACTTTTTCTCTGCCTTCTCTTCTACGATCCTATCTAAGGACTGTAAAAGTCATCCAATACCTTGTTCAAGTTCTCTGCATTGTCCTTTGATTCGAAAGTGAGAGGTATAGGTAGGAGTTCTTCCACAGTATCAACTGCTCTTTCCATTACCCTTGACTTCTTCTCACCTTTATGCTCAAATGTCTCTTTCACTTTTGCAAATGTGATGTAGGATAGCTTCATCAACTCATACTCATCCATGTTGTCAACATCAGTTCTCAGAGTTCTATCTCCACTTGCCAACTATAAAGATGAAGAAAAATATATATGAGTTTCTTGTTTCACTTCAACTTTATTAACTGCTTCCTTAGTTACCTCAGCTTCGCTCACTTTTTGCTCGTCTTTCTCTATCATTTTTAGATAAATGTTCCCTCCATCATTCCTACAAAGTGTCCAAAGAAACATGCACACCAGTAACAAAGAAATATGGTTGCTTAACAATACTAAGAAATTGATTATTGTCTTCATCCTTTGATGTATCAAGATTTACTACAACTATTCTTGATGACTTGCCTTTTAGAATTTCAGGCTTAGTAGCCTTGGGATGCGAGGACCTATCAAGTTCAGTTCCCATCAAAACCTTATCTACTACCTTATGTGTTTCCTCAATTACTTTATCATACTTTCTCCCCATCATCTTCACTAATCTTGACTTAGTTCTTAGAAAAGGTTTTAAAGCATTCAATATTATTTCCATATCTTTAACATAAGCAAGAGGTAACATATCTTCTATAGCTTGTGTTCTGATTGTTTCATCTTCAATTTGGGATAACTATTTTCTCAACTCTAACTTCTCATAAAGATCCTCAGGTATACTTCCTTGAACATCTAACAAGTTCTTCTTAAAAAAAAGTAAATAATTTATGACTGTCGTCAATCAAAATATGATCAGATGCATCATACCTCTCATAGTATATGGTCAAAGTATTAAGCTTTCATTTCTCAATTATCCTCTTCTCTAGTATCTTCAAGTTAGGTTTCCAAAGTTGTTTCACATCTGGGCTCTTCTCTTCTACTTTCTTCTCCTTTCCTTTCTTGTTTTCAACTTCTGTCCTCGGGTTCTTAGGTGGAGAGTCATGTTTAATGGAACTTGTGTTCCTCTTAGGTAATTCTAGGAGATTCTCTTCCTGCAATGTTCTCTTTGTTGGTGTAGGTGTGGTTTCAGGTACATTAATCATAGTAGAAGGTGGACTGATAACCTTCTCAACTTTTGGAGGTGGAAGGGTTGCAGAAATAGTGCTAGCCAATCCAGAAGCACCTTCTATCATCTTCTTTCTTACCTCTATCATCTCCTCCTTTGTGATGCCAGCCTTTGCTGCTAGATCATCTACCATACTTTCTACTTTCCCCTTCCCTATAGCTCTAGTCGGTTATTCTTCACCTTTGTTCTTCGAATGATGTTTAGACAAGTTCTTTTGACTGACTGACCTTATACTTTGTCATGTAAATAATTGACACAGTTCCCAATAAATTCAACTCTACACATAATGCAGTTGAGTATCAATCTGGCGATCAAAAGATATAGACTGTAAAGCTATGTGATCATAGATATATGTTTCATAGTATTTCCACATAATCTCCCTAAGCTTGCAAGAGATTAATCCTCATAATCAGGGGCTGGATAAATTTCATATGTTTCTTTCCAATGCTCCCCTTAAGGCCATTCTTGTCCATCTAGGTTGATGTAACAATCTTCGCATTAGGTGAAGACTCAGTAACATCTATTGACTCTCCTTGAACCATTTCCTCACTTGATTCCTTTACCTTTCATACCTTACCATTGTTTGCATTTTATTCTTTTCTAAAATGACTGTTGAATTCACCCATGTATTCTGCAAGACTCTTACCAGTATCACCAATATTCTTCTTTATAACAATAGGTGGTGGTCCTCTTTTCTTCTCAGTTCTATTTTACCTACAAAAATTTTCTATATGTCTTGGATTGTTATATTTGTAGCATGTAGGAGGTGATCTATTCTAATTAACCTGTAACTTACAATACTTTGCGATGTGCCCAAATTTATTGCATTGTAACATGTGATCTTAGCTTTCGTCTCTTCCCTAATGTAATCTTTTTTGGTTCTTGATTGATCAAGCTTCCCGCATTCTTCTTTCTTGCATCCATATGCATGACAATCGAAACAATATCCTAAAAAGGGTTTTTAAGGGATTTTACCTCTGCACTCTCTCTTCATATGTCCAGTCTTGTTGCATCCAAAACATCTACCTCTAAAAGGTCTGATCTGTTCGTTAGGTTCTTCAAGAGTGGGTTTCTCTTCATCAGTCTTCGCTTCAAATTGTTCTTTATGAGTTTTTGAACTTTCAGCTTCATTGAAGTTAACTCCATTCATGTCTCCTTTAGGTTTATATCTATCTCTCTGCTCATCAATCTTATCACTTCTCATGTGAAGATTTTCAATATATTTCTTGACCTCAAAAAGTTCTCCTTTTATGATCTGATTGTATTTCTCTAATTCTAGATATTTTTTCTTGTAGTGATCAAGTTTAGTATGCACTTGTCCTATTTGAATATTAGTATCTTTTAAGTTTTCTTCAATTCTATTTCCTTTCACCAGTTGAATCTCTTTATCCATCTGAAGGGAAGTAGTTTCATGATCAAGATTCAAAGCATCTTTCTCTTGTTCAAGCAATTTTATCCGATCTGATGTGTCACTATTTGAATCCTTTTATTTTATCCATAGGATCTTGTTTCTGACTCCTGGATAGTTCAATTTATTCCTTTAGTTTCTTGATGAAACCTTCTTCCCTTCTCAATTTGAAATTCAAGTCACCATTCTCTGCTTTAGCCTTATCAAGGTCTTCAAGTGCTGCTTCAAAGTTTTCTTCCACACTTTCAGAATCCATTTTGATCTCCCTTAAGATGTTATACTTTCTCTCCAAGGGCCAACAAATCTGATACCAATTGTTAGGATTAAGTAATACTGAGAGGGGGTGAATCAATATTACCACACCTTAAACTTAAAATTAATAAATTCCAACTTAACCGGATAATTGCTGAAATGAAAAGAACATAAACAAAAAACACATAACTCATAACATCATGAATTTGTTGTCAAGGAAACCTTGGCCAAGGGAAAACCCCAGTGGGGATGGTACCCACAAATATGTACTAAAATTATTATGTCCCTGTTACGAGACCTAGCCCTGTTAGGAGATGATTATTACATTATTACATTTCCTTGTTAGATGAATACAAAACCATATTAAAGGTATATTGATCTCACTACTCATACAATAAAAAATATGATTCTGTTTACAATGCTTTATAAAAAATGAACACTACAAGCATCTGTTATGCTTAGGTAGTTCCAATTGTATCTCGCCTTATCATCTGACTAATTTTGACATCACAATGCATCCATTCATAAGTTCACGTTCATACCATACAATCTCACATCATCACATACTTTGCTTCTCAAATTTAAGCTCTACTTATATATACATTATTACATGTCTAGTCAGCTTCCAAATACATCACAAAATGGAATTAACACTTATACATAAAGTAAACACCAAGTCGGAGATCATACACTATCAAAACATAGGTAATCGACAATCTGAATCCAACATAGCACCTTTGGACTCTGAATTATACTCCCTAAATCATCGCAATCATTCAACTACCCTATATCACTGCCACTTTGTCTTCACATGCATTCAACATACTGTAACTTAATGCGATCAACACCAAATCACAAGCAACCTTAACTGAAGGTCATATACATCCCAAAATAGCTTCTCCTAAGCTCGCATGTCTTCATTCACCATATACTATGTTCGATGACCAAAACTGTACTTTTGTACCTTGTAATTTTTCTTTGTGGACTTAGTTATTTTTCAAGCCATAACTCCAAATCCGTGTTTCACCCAAAGTGATCATTCATAATAGATGTGTTTCCATAAATGGAAACCCTAATGTGTTCCTAGGTACTCCTGAATGAACCACTTGCCAACACATATATGTATATATATATGTATGTGTGTGTGTGTGTGTCAAAAGATTGATTAAACTGAAATGAATAGAAGAAAACCAATCAATTATGTTTGTGCATTTCCAATTCATTTTCACAATGATTTCTTTTTTATTGTGATAAAGATTGCAATGAGAGATGTGAACAAGAGTAATTGTTAAATGAACAAAGATTGATTAAACTAGAATGAATGGAAGCAAACCAATCAAACAATGTCTATGCATTTCCAATTTATGTTTGAACAATGAACTCATTTATATTGTGATAGAGATTTCAATGAGACATGTAAATAAGAGTAATTGCTAAATGAAAAAAAAATTGATTAAACTGGATTGGATAGAAACAAACCAATCAAACAATGTCTATACATTTCCAATAAATGTTTCAGTAATGTATACATTTCTTATTTAAGTGTTAAGTGCAGAAAGAAGGATTAAACATGAGGATGTATAACAGTAAGGTTTGCAAATATGACAAGACTATATGATACTAGAAAAGACATCCCTCATGGTGTCATTTGATACACTCTCTCCTGCAACGGTGATTTCCAAACTTTTTGGCATAACCAAAAGGTTTGAACCCATCAGTGCCCACTTATTAGTGGGATGTGGAAGATCAGGTCGTATGTATCACTCAAATAATCGACCCTTCCCTTTCCAAATATGGGAGGGGACATCTATATAATCAACATGATACTATAAATGAAAATCTACAAATAATTGTTTACAAAAATAAAGTGGCACCTCATCCTTCTGGGGCCACCTATGATGAGTAGCCAACTGTCAAGGATATATAAAGGGTGTGACAAGTGGATCCTTGCACCTAGTAGTAATATAACCTTTCACCTGAGCTATATCCCAATAATGAGGAAACATAGTCTTCACAACAGTTGTAGAAACCTTAGTGTCAATCTGTCTATATTTCACTGTGCCAGTAACACTGCGAGAGAGATACATATAATACATCAATACTAATACTATCATATGGGTTATATGATTGAACAACATCAATCATATAAACCAACTCATCTTGAATGGTATTCACCCTATCCCTATTGGGAAGGGTGGTAGAATTCTGATAGTACTATCAAGATGCGCTATAGTGTGTTGTAATCTATCCACTGCATCGAAAAATACTTTCTCCCCCTTCTCTCTAGATCTACTAGATCTAGAATGTGAGGACTGCTGACTACCACCACCCTGTACACTAGGCTCAGATGAATCTGTGCGTTGTGCGCTTGAGCCCGGTGCCATGCATGATCTAAAATATATAAAAATATGAATTTACACTATGTTTAACATAATCTAAAATTTAAGCATATATACATGTATATGTACATAAACCATATTTATACACCTGTTCAATAAACCATAAAATAAAGCTCAATTCATATTTATCAACACGTGTTTGATAGAAAATGATAATCATATGTGTACCCTAGTGAAAAAGAAGAAGACAATGTAGGTCTAAAAGGTAAGAATTATGTACAAATGGAAAGTGTCAAATGGTAACTATTTCAAATTTAAACAAATAAAATGACATAAAGCATGTGTCATCTACATGTAAATAGTAAACCATAGAAGAATACTCATCCATTGTACATGTCATGCAATTAAATAATCATGTAAATTATGCATCTAATAATTAAGCATCTAGTGGTAATTTAAATTATCTATACTAAGTAGACTACACTAGGGTTATCTTTATGGTGGATATAAAATCTTTTATTTTGATTGTTCAATGGTTTCAATATATATATATATATATATATATATATATCTTCAATGTATTTGATATATCTAGTTATTTATTTTAGGCCCCCTTGAGACATCGTAACTTTAGAACCCCTTAAGGCATCCCCTTACTTGACATCATAACTTTAGATCCCCTCACGCAAGTACTACCTTAGTTTATATAGGTTGCAATTAGGTTTATATAGGTTTAATGAGAGCTAGGACAAGGTCAATATTCAATGTTTAAATTTTGGGCTAGTGTAAGGATTAAATCATAATTCTAATCCATTCGAGTTTATGAAATTAGGTTTAGGATATATAAGTAGACCAATGGTTGAATTAGGGAAAATGTTCAATTAAGCTTACAATTACAAATCAATAATAATTTGAGTTATTTATGATAATTTTTGGGCTAGGGTAACGATTATGGTTCAATTCGGGTTAGGGATTAATTAGGATTATTGTTATGTATCGATTATGGTTAGGGTTCATTTTTTGTACTTGGTTTACTAAGGCTTAATGTTAGGATTTGAGTAGGTTGGAAATTGGGGATCAAAGAGGGGGAGGATAAATATTTATTGGGAGTTATCTTTCAATATGCAAACTACTTAAATGAACCTTGCTCATAAACAAACCCTAATAAAAAACAAAAACCTAATAGTAGTGTTCATTGAAGGTTACAATTAGGAATCAATAATAGTTTGAGTTAGGAATAAATATTTATGACAAATTTTGGGTTGGGGTAATGATTGGGGTTTAATTAAGGTTAGGGATTAATTATGGAAATTACTCGATTATACTTTTTGTAGGATCTACTAAGGCTTAAAGTTAGGGTTTGAATTAGAGATTAAATAGGGGTACGGTTTCAACTAGAGTTATATTTTAACTATGTTTAGGTTTACCTAATATCAATTAGGGTTAGGTTCAATTAGGGTTACCTGGATTAATTTTATGGCTCATTATGAACTCTAATGAACCCTAATAATGTAATCACATCTCCTTATACAACTTTCATTTTCTAATGTTTTCCTAATTTTTTATGATTGTTTTGATTTTCTAATGTTTATTTTTATTTTGTAGTTTTGGTTTTCTAATAAAATAAAAACATTACAAAATATTTAAAATGCATAAAAACTACATTAAAAACAAAAAATAACATTTTCTATTATTTTCCTAATGTTTTATGTTTTTTTGGTTTTCTAATGTTTTTGACAAAAAAAACTAAATAATATAGACAAAATATCTATTTTCCTAAATACAACTGAAAAATTTACAATAAGAACTATCTAAATTATAATAAAATTATTAAAAATTAATTAAAACACATTGAAACTAATGTAAACACCTAAAAACTATTTAAAAACCATTTGAAAAAAAAACCACTTACCATTTTTGGTCGAAGATTGTACTAGCTCGTCTTTGCTCCAAGAAGTCCAAAAGATGCTACAGTGCAAATGAGTGGCTTAAAGTTTTTAATAATTTATATAGTTTTTAAGGGTTTCAGCTGGAATAGGTTCGACCGGAGGTGGTCCAAATGAACCATTTTCAACAAAACCTATTTTGGCACATCGACGCCGCGTGGCACCACTTGGGCGCTACGTGTCTTCGGCCTGATCACTTCTGATTGAACTTGGTCTGACCAAACCTAGTTTTAGTCAAAATTATGTAGTTATCTTAAAGTGTGATACATGTTTGTACTTTTACCCAAGGCGTATTTCAAACATGTTATCAATGTTTCATGTGTGTTTCTCTTTCACATTTTAACTAAATGCATGCAATATATAGATAACATAAGGGCCTTTTTTAATGAACCTAAAATCCCTAATCTTATCCCTAAAAATCTACCTCCTAGTAACCATATGGATACTAATGTTTTTGATCCTTATCAACATATTCAAAACATTCTTCATGATACGGGTGTTAGACATTTCCTAAATGATTTCTCTCCAAAAATAAGGAATAACCCTGCTTATTCTTCCCAACATAAAGATAGTAAGGATGATGATATTCTAGAGAAACCATTTGTACTTCTCCCACTCATAGACCTCAAGAATCTACATCACAACCTATCCAACATGATCAAGGATTTAGTGACCATATCCCTAAAGCTCCTCCTAATCATTCTAAAGAGTATCATGTGCCTCAAACCAACATTATCTCACACCCGATATCGCCTCTTGATGTTCTCTTACCAACACCCTCTCTTGATCCTTAACCTTATGATGAACATGAATCTTTGGCTAGACAAATATATCTTAATATCAAGTATCATTCTAGGATAAGATTTCCTTATAGATTTTGTCCAAATCCTCACAACCGCATTAGTGGTGAATTTATATGTTGAGTTGATTGTGTTGGTTGTGCATTCTCTTTGTGATTGTGTTGTGTTTAGACAATTTGTCCAAGACTTAATTAATAAATGTCTTCTTCTTTTAACACCGGATATTATAAATTTTATTCATATCAGAGACATAGCTTAGCTATTCATTTCCTATTATGTTGCTCTTTATTATGCAACATTATTTGCATTATGTGCAATATGGGAATCATAATAGGACTCAATCTCTCTTGTTCTCTAAACTGGGGAGCATGGGATCATTGTCTCTTCCTTCTTTCAAGGATCAATTTTCTCCCTTTGTTGGATTGACATCCCTGTCGATGCATTTGTTGTTTTACATAAGGATATTGACATCCCGAGTTGCAGCCTTATGTTTCTTGCAAGAGAATATCTTTATACATGCGAAACCACGTAGGGAGCTTCAAGTGTTTTACCTTCTCCTTTATCCTTCCTCTTCAATGCATCCAACATCCCTTTTGACTTTGCATCTTGTATAGTATGATGTCTTCTCTTGCATAAATTTGTTGCCTTCACACAAGTTTCAACTTTATGCTTGAAAGTGTTTGTCACTTACGACATATATTGGATTTCTATTTCTCCTTTCCTAGGATCTATTATCTCTTTGTTGTTCATTTCTTTTATATTATGATGTCCTCCCATGTATGGAATTGTTGTTTAGGATCTTTTGCCTTAATGATATTAGTATCCTATTTAGAATTTCTTCCTTGCTTGGAAGTGCATATCTTGTATAATTGTGTTGACAACTAGGTAGACATAATGTGGCATCCTTCTTTATGTTTCATCTCCTTGGAATTTCTATTATTTTATGATGGTACATTCTTTTTGGCACAAGATCCTTTGTTTCACGCAAGATCCTAACATCTTTTCTTAACAATCCTTTTCATGCCTTAAAGGGCATGTCTATCATTTAATAATCATCCTCATCCTTTCATTTCTTTCCTTGATGACTTTCTTACTTTATATGTGATGTCTTTTGTAGCATACTATGTTCGTTTTAAATTATGAGTTCTCTCTGGTATGCAACTTATTTTGGTTGGAATTGCATATCTATTATGGAGTAACTATAATTCAAGGTGTATTATATTTTGTCTTTCCTTGTAATGTACTGACTTGTTTACCTTATATAAGCTCCCCGCAAAACCATCATTAGTAGAAGATAATATATAATATTCAACCCATTATCTTTATATTCTAAGTTAGTAAGGGGGATTTGATCCTAAGAGCTGCCTCTAGGTTGAGCTTCACATGATTCCAAGTTGTCTACTCGAAGGATAGGATCCATTCTAAGAAACCCTGACCATTGGCAGGTATTCCCATAGAGAACTGCTCCTAAGTTTCTCTTGGAAATGATACACGTTATCCAAGCCTACACATATGCATATGACTGATATCAGTATATATACTTCCTACATGATATTGTAGCAATCTCGAGACAAAGGAAACTATAAAAATTTCTATTAGTCCCCTCCAGATATAGGATCCATCCTTAATGAATGTAAAATTAACTCCATATGATCTATGTATCATCATAACTAGTTAGTGGATATACATATAAATGTTTAAGTCAAAAAAATAGGAATTTTATCCCAAAATGTTGAATCAATACATATGAACATTAATTATAAAAATTATAATATAAGCCTCAGAGTTATTTATGTATATAAAAATCCATTTATCATTTTTTAAAAATCAGGGTTACATGTAATTCTGATTTAGAGAATATCAATTTCAACATTTTATATATCTGTGTGTGTGTGTGTGTGTGTGTGTGTGTGTGTGTGTCACACTGAGTCACACACACACCCACACGTGCGCGCGCACACACACACATATTTAATTTAGGACAACCGCTATTTATATATAACAAAGATAATTATGCACACCTTATTTATTTCCCATTTAAAAATCTGTCTGATATATTTCTTATATGTCTCCCTTAAAGAGTTGTGGCTCTTCAATCCTTAATAAGTATCGTTTCCCTTCCTTATAATCATTTCTAATGCATATACTGCTCACCATAAACTTATTTTAGTTAATCGTTAATCCTCATTTGTTAGTCGACGTAAATATCTTTATTGATACCTTGTGGTATAAAGTATTTTGACGTTATCTCAATATTTAAATTTAGCGGTTACCCAAACTTAATGTATTATATAATTGTCCAGTAAAATCACTGGAGTATCACCATTGAACATATTTGTTCCTTTTTTGTTTATACTTGTCATCACAAATATGTGTGAAGTCAACCAATCGTATACAGTCAATCATACATCCCATTGCTGAGTTCTATCTTGCAAATCACTCTCTTTCTTAAACACGATACTGTTATTTCATTGCCTTCTTAAACACTTTTATTTTCTTGATTCCTTGCTCACTAATTTACAACAATATCATTGCCTCCATATAATCACTATTATCGTTGACTCATAATTGCATTAAGCACTTAATGGTGATGACCTTACATTTTATTGCAATCCTCTAATATATCGATACAAAATCAATAATGCTTGGATGGAAATAGTCACTATTCTTATGATATAGATTATACATATATGGTGCCACTTCGACAATTGGCATATCTTTTATAATTATCAAACTGCCTCATAATCCATTTATGTGCCAATATTTGTTTAATGCTTTGACGAAACCATCAATTTATTTCTATATGTATATCAAAGCTTCTGACTTCATTAATTGTTATGATTATCTAATTTCCTTCCTACGTATCCTTTAACTATTCTTGGATGATCCCTTTGTTCCTATGACGTTATGATATCGATATTAATCAATGCTTCATCGACACTTGACTTATTTTATATTTGATAGTTTTTAACTCTTATATTAGTCTATCATTTACTTCATTATGTACGATCTTAGAATATTGATAATGACTAGTGATGGTTCCTTATATCATGCTTGTTTTATTTAATAACAAGTTTAAATATTTAATTAAAATTTATTTAATCATATATCATCTTTATTTTGTATTATTATTTATTTATTTATTTTTTATATTTTAATATTATTATTTATTAAATTCTTATTTGGAAAGGGGACATCACATGCCTTCATACTTGGGGGGCAAGGTTGGTTGCATATCTTTTTTTCTCTCTTCTCTAAGGATCTACTTTCCTTAGTACAATGACATTTGTTTATCATGTGACATTATTTTCTTATAAAGAATTGATTGTTCTAATTCAGGATTCTCTCTTATATAAGAGGTATGCATCGTTGATCATAACCTCTTCTTTATTTGCAAAACTATGTTTATTATAAACAATTTCCCTTACTATGTGTTTCAAAGTATGCCATTGTTCATCAAGAATCCCTATTTGACATGGTAACAGGGGGCTAAAGGGGTGCATTCTTTTTCTCCTCCCCCTCTTTGTCTTGAAGATATTATCTTTGTCCAAGAACTCTTCTTGAAGGTAGATGTCTTGTAGCCAAGGTCTCTTGCCACAAGCGGAATATCCTTTCATGATTAGCTATATTCTTAGCTCATAAGAGTCAATGGTCTTAGCTAAGTTTATGACATACATTGTTTTTTAAAGATACCTTCTTGTTTCTCGAAGTAGGTATCCTTGATTCTCTTCCTTGTGACGTATCCTNTCCTAAATTTCCATCATAGGGAGGGGGGAATACAAATGACCTTCCTTGTACATTACATGCAGTTTTTATTTTTTGATCCATAGACTGGTCACTTTTTATGGATTCACATGGAGATCTCCATAAAGACTAATTCCCCAACATGGAATTTATAAGGCTAATCCCTAGACAAGGATTCATAAAAAACTTATACAAGACTAATCCTTGGACAAGGATTCATACAAAATTTCCACAAGACTAATCCATAGACATGGATCCATATGGAGATGATGGTTTCCATAAGAATGACCCCCCTTAAGCCACTCCATGTGCAAAACATTTTCAAGCTGCCCTATGTGTAAAATATTTCAAGGCAAGAGTTGACTAGCATAACACAACTCTCTCTCTCTCTCTCTCATGGTTATGTTAGTAGGTTAGATCATTCATAGTAGAAATACATCATGAAAAGATCATTTCAATATTCAATATATCATAGGAATAAAATGAGTGTAAATGAAATACTATGAGACCTACATTAGACTGTTATAGTTTTACTTTATTATTCTCATGCTTTCCGTAGTTTATGCTTTGACATACTTTGCCTATCAGATAATTTTTATATGTTTGAGGATCGGTGGAATCCTATGTTATATATTCAACACCTAATTTTGTAATCAGGGTACTTTTGAGATGCTTTATGTTCTGATTTAGTTTCAGCTTACGATTGATGTCTTATATGGATTTTAATGTATAAATGTAATATGATGAATTTAATTTAGGAAACCAATGCTAGGACATTTTAGTTCTAATGCAAATGTGGTTTATATGTATGTATATCATTGATGTCGTGTTATGTTTCATATCATGTCGTTATTGGATCTATTGATGTGTGCATTGAGTGTGCAGGAAAAGTTGACCATGGATCTAAATCGGGGACCCAGTATTGGAACCTATGTAAATACCCGTGCTTTCCAAGGTCCTGTCTATATAAAGAGACATGGACCTTGTCGTTATTTATTTATTTCATAAATGTGGTTTGCATGTGTGTCATTAAATTAGTAAATGTTTATGTGAATAAGTCATGTCATTTGTTTTAATTTAATGTGCCAAGTTTGGCAATTGTTGTAATTTAATTATTGACATG
>MU224045.1:486209-501884 GCA_018584345.1 Thuja plicata | reverse complement strand
GATTAGTTTAGGATTGGTTAGAGTTACCTCACCTTTGGGTTAAGCCTTGCTCTTGTTGGAGGTTTGCCTATTTAGGGAAGGATTTAGGATGAGTTGAGTGTTCACCCACTCTCTACCCTTAGAGACATAATACAGTTTGAAGGAGCTTTTGGAGAAGGAGCTTACGAAGGATAGCTCAATACCATTCCTCTTCTCACCTTAGCTTGGATTAAAGGTTGGATTTATTTAAAGTAATTTTTTTGTGTTTATGTGTGTTCTTGAGCTCAAGGATTCCATTAATGGAGTCCTATGTGCTTTTGAAGCTTTATTTTTAGTTTTGAAATTTAAATGTTTGTTCTCAATGTCTTTATTTTGTGATTGATTTTGAATGGGTCTTCAAGGTACACTCACCCTTGGGAGGGTAGAGTAGCCTTGGAGGGGTAGTTGGAAATGAATTCTTGTTAGTGTAGAGTCTCCCATGTGTGGAGGGAAAAACTTGGGGTAACATGATACCCATGATGCCAAGAAGGTCCTGAGGGCACCTAGGAGGCATAATGAGGTTATTCAGGATTGCATCTTGTGAAGATGGTCCTATTCAAGTCCATGTGAGGCTTGGTGTTCTATATTTATTCTTGGCTTCTCCTACAGTGAGGTCTATCACTACCCCTATTTTGGAAGGTCTCTTGAAGACCTATCCATTGTTCATCCTTGTGTTGGGAAGCTTTCTGGAGTATGTTATCTTTTCTGTTTGCTTATCTTCTTGTCATGTTGACTGTTTGTATCCCGTTCTAGTTTGGATCCCCAAGCTCGAGGGTGGCCTTGTAAAGGCCTAGGTTGGGAGGTGAGCCTCCATGGTCAACCTCAACGTTTATCAGGTCCTTGAAGGGATAGCAAAGATGAATATTACCCTTATGTGAGAGATGAGTATGACTGGAAAAATTATCATTTTCTAACCTATTTTATGGAAATCTTCCTTGTAGCAAATTTGTATTAAAGCCATTGAGAAGAATTGTAATCTTCATTCTAGTAACCTATCTTGTAACTTGAGGAATTATGTAGTTTATGGGTTCATTCCTTATTTGAGAACTGAATAAGTATGTTGATAATAAGTTTCTTGAATGTTATGTAATCCTTGGATAACCACTTTGGTTAGTTTTAAAGAAAATATAATTTATTCAAAACTTGGTTTTTGCAAAAAAATTCTAGATCCTTGATGTTGTTAGTTTGGTTAAAGGAGGAATGATTAAATTTTGCATCTTTTCATATTTGGACACACACACACACACACACACACACACACACACATATTTCCCTTATCTTAGAAAAATCTATTTCAATATTGTTGTATAGTACCTATTGCCTAATTAGTAAAGTTCTTTTTTTCTTGAGAGTAAAACTTTTTTTTTACCCTTTGAATTTCTGAAAATTATTGCAAAAAAAAAAAAATGATCTAGATTTAAAATTTGTCTCCACCAAAAGCTTAGCAATATAATATGGAATTCAACCATGTATTTAGATTTAAAAAAAAATTCTCCTAATGATCCCTGTTTTGAGGGATACAGTCCTTTTGTTCACCAGTTTTAATAATTTCATATTTGTACTCATATATATATATATATTTATATGAATATGTATAAACATATCCATACAAATATAAATATATATATTTACTATTCTAACTATATTATAAAAGGAATTAAAAAAAAAAAAAACATTTAATGGAAACGAAACGCTGTTTATTTTTTTTGGGCATTGTTTTCATTTTTACTGTTTTAAAAAAAAAATCAATGCTATAATTTTGGGGAGGGCCGAGCCCCCCCTAACCCCTCGACATCTGTTTGTTTTGGGGGCCACACGGCTTGCGAGCCACCCACTGTGCTATGCACAGTGTGGAGGCTCCGACGACCGGCGTCGGCCGCCCTAGTCCCCTGTGCCTTTTTACTGGGCTGGCGGTGGTGTCGCTGCTTGCGGCCACCACCGCACCGCCATTTCCTCTCCCCTGCTCAGACTGCGAACCCCACCGCCCGATTTTCTCAGCTCCGCCGTCGCCGCCAGAGGAAACCTCCGCCCATCGGCCTCCCCTCTTTGCCCTGCGAGTCCCCTCTTGGGGTTCAGCCGCCGCTTCCTTAAGGTTTTTTTTTGGGATTTAATATTTGTTTTGGGATAGTCTTCAGTTAGGAGTTTTTTTAATTTTATTATAGTTATATTATGTTTTAAAGATTAAGGATGAAATCAAATCAGATCTCAAATAAGATCTGAATGTGCAAATTTTATTTTAAGTTTTCTTTTATCATTTAAATATTGCATAATGAAATCTTATCATAGGTTAAACTTAAATTTACTTTAGTGACCTAATTCTTTTTAATGTTTAAATTAGTTCTTAGTTTTGTATATATGTCTATTTTTGTAAAATAAATAATAATAATAATAATAATAATATAGTTGTTTTGTTTTTTTTATAATGTTCGAATTTCTTCATGAGGATTTAGTTAATAAACATTTATTTATTATTTTTCTCTTAGATGTTAAACTAATTAAACTATTAGGGAATTTGATTTCTTTAAGTATTCTTAATGCAATATTTAATCGTAGATTTATTTATAAACTTTTTTGATGTAAATATCGATAAGGGGGGGCCGTATCAACTCATTATCTTCGCAATATACATCTTTTAGGGTTTTATCGTTACCCTTTGTCCAGCTTCAGGCATGGTTGAATTTTGGTCAACCATAGTCAAACCTAGTCCGACCGCCCAAATTTTTGTACCAGGTGTCCCTGGTACCTTCTAGACCTTTAGGTATCAGTATCACGCCAATCGGTGACAGTTGACTTTTTGGTCAACTATCTCAATTTACATGCAAATCAGGCTTGTAGCTTAAGGAACCCTTTAGGATAGCTCTGAAAGCTATTCTTCCCTTTGCAACTTTTCTATTTGCTCTTTTCCCCTTGCACCGTTTTCCATGCACGTGTTACCTTTGAGGTAGTTCTGTTATCCTCCTTTTAGTGCGTTTTAAAATTTTTTTGATTGTGTTTTTTTGCCCAACTTTTTTGCATGAGAAATACAAATTTACTATTAAGAAAACCTTAAGATATATGTCAACCTGATCATTTATATCAAAAATAATGAATAAAATTTTCTCATTTATACCCTTTTTACATGTGATAATAAGGTATGTGACATAGTCATGGCAAGAGTTTCCCCAATGGAGATGGTCCCACCATGTAGCTAGAGTCAACAGAGTGGAAACAACCAACTCAAAAACAATTATAGATAATCAAAATGTTATATCAGATCTTCACATTATCATAGAATTAGATATTTACATCATATTGGCATGCAACATGCATATTACAAACTTTCGGCATACATGTCTGTTTGCAAAAAAAATCTAGACCAAAATCCTAATGATAACCTACAAAGGTTATTCTCCTCCAAGATATAGAACTTCCCAAGAAAAAGATCAAGAGCCTCAATAAATAGAGTCTTTGCGAGAACATGTCAGCCCAAAATTATCACATTTTCCAAGAATAGGAAAACGTGATACAATAATAAAGGTTATCAACAAAATCATAAGATGTCAATGCCAATGTATAGAAATGATGCGCAATCCAAGAAAGATGTTGGCCAAGATCCAAGAACATCATGATATGCGTCAATAAGCTTTGTCGATCAGGAAATGCTTTATGAGATCGGAAAACTCCCACTAACCATTAGAACATGAAAGAACACACATAGATGACCACAAATCTAGAATATCTAAAGAATGAAGTATCCAATTGAGGTGCAAACACAAACATAAGTATAACATGATGTTTAGAATCAACTTTGAGGTTCGCAACAACTACAGATCCAAACCCAAGGAATACTACCATAAACACAGAACTGCTAGAACAAAATAAAAAATAACTAACTAAAAAGGAAATATTTTTGGGTGATGCAAGATAGCCAATGACCCAAGGATGCTCCTACATCAGACACCCCAAGTGAGAAGAAAAATTTCCATAAGAGAAACTTATGAACATTTGACAGGATTATGGACATAAATCCCATGCTCATTCTTGATCCAAACATCCTCTTTATCTGTAAATATCCTTCTTTGTACTTCTACTCCATCTTCTGCCAGATACACCCTCTTATCAGTACTCAGTTTTAAAGAACATTTACCACCACCTCCTTTCTTCTACACAACTAATTTACCTTTGGTACAAGACCCCATCAAAGTATTGTACTACTCAACTTTACTTTTGTCACTATTCAAGTCCTTCAGTATAACCTCTGGATTATGATTCTCATAATAGTAATTCTTCACCATGCTCATATTCTATCCACTTCTCGCCTCTGTCTCCTTCAAGGGAACCAAGGTAAATTTTTTCCATCCTTCTCTATTGTGACCAAATTACTTCTACAATCATGAATAAATCCCCTATCATATTGCCAAGGTCTTCGCAATAGAACATGACAAGCACTCATAGATACCACATCACACAACACCTCATGTTTGTAAGGTCCAATGTTAAAATTCACCAAAAATTGTTCTTTCATCTCCACCATGTGATCTTCCTAAAATCAACTTATCCCATATAGACAAGGATGTTTAAATCTCTTCAATCCAAGCTTCCACACCTTCTCTTTTGATATTGGAAATTATCAGTACTACTATAGTCCATAATAACCTTACAATATTTACCTCCTGATTTGCTAACAATCTTGAACAAATTTATCCTTCGTATAGGTTCATCTTATTTCTTACTCAACATGATTCTCATAAGAATAAGAGATTCTCCCATATTAGGCTTTGCGATGCTTTCTACAAGTGCATCAGTACTATGTTCCTCATGTGCCATAAGACTTTGTTTACCCAAGATTTTACTAGATCCTTCAGAACATTGAAAATCTCTATGTCCTATGCCACCACATTTGAAATAAGTATCTTTGAATTCCTTGCTACCATTCCCTCTCCTAAGTGTCTTTTGATCAGATTCTACTTCAATGGGTTTCTTCTCTTTATCATTGCTACTTGCTTGCTTCTCCTTCCCTCTAGGGTTACTCCGTCTCCTCCTTACCTTATCTTCAACATTCAATGCATACTGATAAGCATCCTCAATAGTATAAATCCTCAACATACTCAACTCATCCTGGATATTAAATCTCAAGCCATTAACATACCTAGCCACCTTCTCCTTAGATACCTCTCGATGTCTAGATCTAATTGTCATATCTTAAAACTATTTAGTGTATTCCTTCACACTCATATATTTTTTCTTCAAGTTCTGCAATTTATTGAACAATTTCAATTCATAATCTTTCAAAATAAATTAAGCTTTCAATCTAGCAACCATTACCCTCCACCTAGTATTTTCATTTCACCATGTTCCTCTCTATCCTTCCATAATTCTTTCCACCATAAGGTAGTATAACCCTTCAACTTAGTCTATGCTAACCTAACCCTCTATGGATCTCAGATATCTTCAAGCTCAAAGTAATCTTCCATTTCACCAATCCAATCTATCAAATCCTTAGGATACAATGAAATAGAGAAGTTAGAAACTTCCATCCTATGAATTTTCATTACTTGCGCCATAGATCTCAATAATATTTCTTCAACTACAGGAATATCAACCCCTTTTAACACTCTGATAGCTATCTTATTCATAATAGAAATACAAAACCTCATCTCTGTAAGGTCCAATGTTAAAAGTCACCAAACATTGTTCTTTCACCTCCAACATGTGATCTCCCTGAAACCAACTTATCCCATATGGACAAGGTGTTAGAACAACTGTGAGGGGGGGGGGGGGGGGGGGGAATCAGNGGTGGTGAATCAGTGGCCTCAAAAATTAATCCAATAAATCAACCCAAACCTTTATATGACAAATATAAACCTCTAGTTATCTTCAGTCCTACAAGATGTATGCCTTGTGTGAGTATAACATGTATATACTGCTCGATGTTTATACTCTTTATCTTTTCCTTAAGCTTTACTGAATAGCAATCTATCTTTTCTTAACCTTTACCAAAATATAGTAAATAACTTAGGGTTTACCGATCAATTATGTTTTAGTAATGTATAAAGAAAAACATCAAAGCAATGAACCATATACACATTCGACACATGAATTTTTAACGTTGAAACCCTGTTAAGTGAAAAACCACTTGGGACCGGTAACCCAAACTTTTCACTCTTCTGAAGTGAGCTCGGTGAAGAGCCAACCCTGTTAAAGGTTACAAACACACATTTAAGTGTGACCTTGTTAGAGGATTTATCACTAACAGTTTATCACTTGACATCTGGCATTCACTATGCTGTCAACATGAGAAACCTTTAAATACTCCTTGGGATGTATCTCAATATATAAAGGATGGTAAAATCCTACTCTGTCAAGAGATTTTCTTAATCAATGGTTAAACTGAAAAAATATATGATCTGTTCATAAATACAACTTAATCTTGCAGATGTTCAGATCTATTGTAAGCTCATAATACCTTTCTAATCAATGTTATCTTTTGTTCCTTTTCTCCAGTTCTTTCTGCTCGGTGAATGTTGTTGCTTCTCTGTTGCTCGGTGTCTGCATAAATCTTAGCTCTGTTCTTCAGCTTGTTTGATTAGATCTGTATGAAGAATTCTTATGTTCATTAGAATTCTCTTCTACATTCCTTTCTTTGATAATGAATTAGCTTGTCTCTTTTATAGACATGATATCACCATTTCTTGTTGTTCTTGTTTTCTTCGTTGATCACTTCTTGATCCGCAAAGCTCGCCATTCTTGCTTTATTTTTAATCCATAAAAATATGCTTGTTTTATGGAATAAAACATGCTTTAAATATCCTTCTTATCTTTAGATTTTAACTAATCGATGAAAACAATGTAATCAAATAGTTAACTCTATAATTAGCTCCTGCTAGCTAGGTTGTTTCGTCATTTTCCTAACTTGAGTTTCCGTCGGTCAACACTTAAGTTGTGCACGGTGACTACTGCAGATAGTTCAGGCATCAACTTCAATTCTATTTGGTGACAAATGTAGTTAGCTCATTAATTCTTTCTCGGGTATCACTTGCTTGAGTAACACTGTCTGTCGGGTAACACTATGAACTTCTGTGCTCGGGGTTCACTGTCCCTCGGGGTTTAATTTCACTTGGTGTACATGATTACCGGCGATGAAAACTTTGTCTTTTTTATTTCTTGAAGTCTATGAAATTATGTATATGACTAATCATAACATATTAGGTTGACATCAATGACAATACAATATATTAACTGATTTAATGTCTTGCATTTACTTTTTGCATCTCGGTGATCATTAACTTTGTCATCTTCAAACATTCAATCAGTTATTGTTCATCACAAGGATGTTTAAATATCTTCAATCCAAGCTTCTGCACCATCTCTTTTGATACCAAATTATCAGTACTACTATAGTCCATAATAACCTTACAATATTTACCTCCTAATTTGTAAACAATCTTGAACAAATTTATCCTTTGTATAGGTTCATCTTCTTTCTTACTCAACATGATTCTCATAAGTATAAGTACCTATGAATAGTCACCTCCTCATCATAATTTTCCTCAAGAGTATGCAGGTGTTCTCTGTATCCTATGATATTCCGGGATGCTCCACTATCAATCATCGAGGAGTTAGGGTTGTTGGATGTTTGACATGACAAGGCTGAATAGAAAACATACTTCTCAGAATATTCTTCTGGGATAGTCTTTCCAACTTTAGAAAAGGTGGCTTATTGTCTTAGTCTATCTTGACACTTCTGGGCATAATGTCCATATTTATCACAAATTTACTTGATTTTATGTCCTATGCCACCACATTTGAAACAAGTACCTTTGAATTCCTTGCTACCATTCCCTCTCCTAAGTGTCTTTTGATCAGATTCTACTTCAACCGTCTACTTCTCTTTATCCTTTCTAATTGCTTGCTTCTCCTTCTCTCTAGGGTTACTCTGTCTCCTCCTTATCTTATCTTTGACATTCAATGCATACTGATAAACATCCTCAACAATAAAAATCATCAACATACTCAGCTCATCCTAGATATTAAATCTCAAGCCATTATCATACCTAGCCACCTTATCCTTAGATACCTTTTTGTACCAAAATATGATTGTCATGTTTTAAAACTCTTTAGTGTATTCCATCACACTCATGTCCTTTTTCTTCAAGTTATGAAATTTCTTGAACAATTCTAATTCATAATCTTCCACATTCTAGCAACCATTACCCTCCACCTAGTGATTTTCATTTCACCATGTTCCTCTCTATCATTCTGCAATTATTTCCACCATAAGGAAACATGACCCTTCAAATTAGTCTGTGCTAACCTAACCCTCTATGGATCTTAGATATCTTTAAGCTCAAATTAATCTTCCAGTTCACCAATCCAATCTATCAAATCCTTAGGATACAATGAACTAGAGAAATTAGAAACTTCCATCCTATGAATTTTACTTACTTGTGCCATAACTCTCAATAATATTTCTTCATCTAGAGGAATCTCAAAATTTGTAGTCTCAAGATCTTCAAAAACTTCCTCATATTCCTCCTCAGTCTCAGGATTCCTTTGTAATCCAATCAACACATTTTGGATCTCCATCCTCATCTCATTTCTGAAGTCTTACATAATTTTTTCTAATCTCTTAGGGTTCATCCTTCTAGGCGACATCTTTCCAATCCTTGGGTACACTCCCTCAACTTTGACGATCTGATTACAAAGTGATCAATTGCCTCTCTCTTGATGATCTATCAAAAACACTTGCGACTTGCCTTTAACCCGACGATCGATTCACCTTCTCTATTCCTTCAAAAAAGTTCTCAACCAACAATAACTTCCTCATCAATCCGCTTGTGTAAGTCCTCTGCAATCGTGGGCCATATTCACACTCTGTCACCTTGAAAAAAGAAAAGTTAGAGATTCACAAGCTTAGGAAATTGAT
The DNA here is from genome assembly GCA_018584345.1 of Thuja plicata. Classification (NCBI taxonomy): domain Eukaryota; kingdom Viridiplantae; phylum Streptophyta; class Pinopsida; order Cupressales; family Cupressaceae; genus Thuja; species Thuja plicata. The sequence goes on along the minus strand of MU224045.1, from coordinate 492,961 downwards.
ATGCTAATAGAGGTACATAAAAATTTCTCTAATACCACTTGACATAGTCATGGATAGAGTTTCCCCAATAGATATGGTCCAACCATGTAGCTAGAGTCAACGCAATAGAAAAAACCAACAATGAAACAATTATAGACAATCAACATGCTATTTGAGATCGGTATATACATATTATATTGGACATAAGATGGTAGAGAGGGGGAGATGGCGGCCATAGAGGAGCAGATTTACAGGACATGTTAAATAGGGAGGCTGGAGGTTTGATGCTGGGGTTAGGAATACAAAGGAATTTATCTGCGAGAAAGATGAACCGATGGATATTGAACTTACAGAAGACATAGAATTGGATGTAGAACTTTGGATCAAGATGGCAGTTATCGGGAGATTTGTTGGAGCAAGGTTGTTGAGGGACCATATCAGGGAATGGGTGGAAAACAACTGGAGTAGGGAAACTATTATGAAATTCATTCCAAAAGGCTTTTTCATGGTGGTTTTCAAAAGTAAAGATATCAGGAATGGTATCCTGAACCAACAGAATTTATTCTATGACTTGTCTCCTTTATATTTATAGTCGTGGCAAATGATTTTTGACCTAGTTCCTTTGGGAGTATACGATAATCCGGTGTGGATCAGATTATACAATCTTCCAATTGAGTATTGGAGGGACGTGAGTCTGGAGTGTATTGGGAGATCTCTGGGTACTCTGTTAGAAATAGATGAAGATATTATAGAAAATGACTTGTATCTTTATGTGAGGATCAAGTTAGCGGTGGTCAAGAAGATACCCAGTTCCATTGCTCTCAAATTTTGAGGAAGTGTTTGGAAACAACAAGTGGAAATTGAAGATTCTAGACCAAATGGTCTGAGAGATAGATCCAGAGGTATAGGATTGAAGGTGAAGTAAGATAATATTAAACCAAAAAAAGTCTGGATCAAGAAGGGAGGATCACAAAAATGGTTACTAAAACTATTTTCGCAGACTCTGCTTTTAAATAGGATCAAGGTATCTATGACTTTGTCGAGGTTCCCAGAAGCATTGGTGAATGCTCAGGGTCAGGAGATAAACAAATCCCTAAGGATATTGATCTACATATAGAGATCCCATATAAGAAACAAAATTGTTCAGATACGGAGGTTGAATATGATAGAAACTCAAAGGAGAACTTTGCCTTGTTTGACGAATTGGATAATGTTGATCCAAGGTGCATCAACCAATCGGTTAATGTCATTCTGGGTAAGACCAAAGGAGCAAGAGGTAGGAGGAAAAACAAACAAAAAAGGGAAGAAAGGGCTTCGGAAATGGGTATTATTAATGTATTTGATTTCCTGAGAAAACCAAGGGAGTAGGGGCCTCCCTTGGAGAAAGATGAAAATAACCACATGGAATGTCAGGGGTCTATCAGCCCCTGACAAGCGACGCTTGGTTAAACAAGCGTTGCATAAGTCTGAGAGTGATATTATTCTTATTCAAGAGACCAAATTGAATTTAGATAAAGCTCTAAGTTTTCTTCATTCTTGTAATATGTGGGAAGGATGCTTCCAAGAATCCAGTGGGTCAGCAAGAGGCCTTCGTCTGCTATGGAATCCCAAACTTATTAAGATGATAGAGTTTGAAAGATCTACTAATTGGATGTACAGGGTAGCCAAATGTCTTAAAAATAATGTCGTGTTTCATATTTTTAATGTCTATTTCCTGACCAAAACTCCAGATAAGTTGAAGGCGTGGTTGGAGATTTCTGCCAAGTTGTCTTCCATTAATAGCGAAAGAGCTATTTTAGGAGGTGACTTTAATGCTTTAACGGAACTAAAAGANTTTGAAAGATCTACTAATTGGATGTACAGGGTAGCCAAATGTCTTAAAAATAATGTCGTGTTTCATATTTTTAATGTCTATTTCCTGACCAAAACTCCAGATAATTTGAAGGCGTGGTTGGAGATTTCTGCCAAGTTGTCTTCCATTAATAGCGAAAGAGCTATTTTAGGAGGTGACTTTAATGCTTTAACGGAACTAAAAGAGAAATGGGGGGTTTGCACATGCCCAACCAAGTCATGGAGGATTTCAGAGAGTTTGTGAACAATAATCAATTGACAAACGTTGTCCCTTTGAACGATAAGTACACTTGGACAAATCATAGAGAGAAATTCACCAAAATATTTGAAAGATTAGACAGATTTCTGGTAGGCACGTTTTGGGTAGAATCTTCTCTCACTTTGGGGACCAGTATCCTTCCGATATCTCTATCAGATCATTATCATGTGTAGCTTAATATTCAAGAAGCTTTTAATAGGAGGAAAGGTAGTTTTAGATTCCAAGGAATGTGGTGGAGAGATAAGGATTTTCTCTCGTTAGTGGAAAGGTGGTGGAAATATAGCAATATTTATGAAGGCACTCCAATCTTTTTTTTGACAAAGAGAATAAAATTTGTGAAGGAAAATATCAAAGCATGGAACAAGAACACTTTCAAGACTGTATTCATGAAAAACATTAGAGTTGAGGTGGAATTAGAGGCACTCAACCTACAAGTTATTGCTTCCAGCATGTCTAATGAAGACTACAACAAAGAGTAGGTGTTGAAGAGCGAATTGGCAGAGATTATTCTCAGAGAAGAAGTATATTGGAGGGAGAATTCTAGGGAGAGTTGGATCAAATAAGGGGATTCAAATACAAATTTTTTTCATGCATTGGTCAAATCGAGGAGACTGGAAAATAGTATTCACCGTATTTAGGATTCACAAGGAGTTTGGCAGGAAGAAAATGAGGTCATCGAAGATATAGCGGTTAAACATTTCAATACTCTACTTGGAGAATCTATGGAAGTCAGGAAGAATGAGCCTTTTTCTTTATTGGATGTCATTCCAAAGATAGTTTTAGAGGCAAATAATTCTAAATTGATGTGGCCTTTATCAATTCAGGAAATCAAAAAGGTGACATTCGACAATCATTCAGATAATGTTCCGGGGCCTGATGGGATGCCATCGGAATTCTTCCAAAAGTGATGGAACTTTATGGGAGAGGATATACTAAAGGTGTTGGAAGATTTTAAAAGGCAAGGAAGATTTGTTAAAGAAATTAACCATATAGTCATTGTCTTAATCCCTAAGAAGCCAGACTGCGTGTCCATGGCAGACTACAGGCTGATTTCACTATGCAACTCTATCTGCAAAATCTTGTCTAAGGCGATGGCGAACAGATTGAAGCTAAATTTGAGTAATCTCATTTCAACAGAACAACATGTCTTCATTCCTGGGAGAGAGATCATGGATAGTGTCATTTTGGCAGAGAAAACCTTACACTCTTTTAATTTTGATAAAGCTCCAGGTATGATTGTCAAATTAGACGTTAATAAGGCATATGATAAAGTAAGATGGCCCTTTATTCTGGAAGTTCTTCAGCACTTTGGATTTGATCATAAATGGATTAGATGTATTTCCCATTTTCTTTCTACTATACATTTCTCTATCCTTGTTAATGGTTCAATAAGTGACTTCTTTCAAGCTACTAATGGGTTAAGGCAAGGTGATCCCCTGTCTCCCTCTCTTTTTGTGTTGATAGTAGAAGTGTTGGGTAGAAACATTAAATTTCAAACCAAATTGAGCCGCTGGCGAGGAGTGTCCATCCATGATAATTTGGCCCTGATAATACATTCTCAATTTGTGGATGATATGATACTCTTCAGAGAAGCTTCGGTCAAGGAAGCCAAGGTGATGAAAGAAGTTCTTGACAAATATGAATTAGTTTCGGGCCAGAGTATGAAAAAACATAAGTCATTGTTATACTTTCTGAATACCAATCAAAAGTTAGGAAACAAAATTTTAGAAGTGTTGGGCTTTGCAGTAGGAGAGTTCCCTATTACATATCTTGGTGTTCCATTATTTGCGGGTAGATTAGATCCTAAAATATGGGAGGAAGTCTTGAGTAGATGTCGCCAAAAAATGGGGGCTAGAAAAATAAATGGTTGTCTCAAGTAGGTAGGATCCAAATGATTAGATCTGTTCTATTAGTAGTTCTCAGCTATTACATGTCGATATACCAAATATCCAATAAAGCAGCTTCAACTATTGATGGACTGCTAAAAAAATTCTTGTGGGAAGGATCGAAGGCGGAAAAAAAGATACCTCTTATCAATTGGGATGTGGCATGTTTGAAAAAAGAGGATGGAGGGATTGGATTAAGGAAGATGGGTTTTCAGAATAAAGCATTGGGAGCTAAACTGGCGTGGAAGATGTACAAAAATCTAGACAAGCCTTGGTGCAAAGTCATGGCTGCCAAATACCTGGACTCCTTGGAACTGGATCAGATCCTCACAGTGGCCAACTCAACCAGAGGTTCACACATTTGGAATTTCATCTGGAATAGCCACGACATTTTAACCGACCATCTCACATGGAAGATAGGTAACGGAAAAATAGCCAATTTTTTGAGGGACTCATGGAACGGGGAACAACCCCTATCCAAATTTTTTGGAGGTGAATGGATTGACGAGGTGGAAGCTTCGAAGGGTAGATAGGTGGCAGACTATTGCAGTACAAATGACACCTCTTCTACAAAGGATTGGATTATGGTGGAGCCCGTCGACTCAGACATTCAAAAGAAGTTGTCGAAGATACTATTGAGTAGGAGAGTTCTTAGATCCAATAAAGAAGACCAATTAATATGGAGTGCTTCCAAGTCTAGGGATTACAAAGTCAAGCTGGGATATGAAATTCAAAGGTTCAGAAAGAAGGATTTCCAATGGCCATCAATACTCTTTTGGGGAAAATGGCCTCTTCTAAAAGTAGGAGCCTTCTTATGGATAGCACTACACGAGAGGATATTGATAGGTAGCAGACTGAGAACCATCGGTTAGTAGGTCCGAATTGGTGAGTTCTATGTAGACAGGAGGAAGAGATTGTTGACCATCTTTTATTCTGGTGTCCTTACACAAAATCATGTTGGGATTGGTTATTAGGACCTCTCCAATGGATAGTAGCAAGAAATTCCATGCTTAAGGAATTCATGTCATCATGAATGATCAATAGGAGACAATCCAAGTGGGGCATTCTATGTATGGCACATTTGGAAGGAACGTTACAAAAGAATATTTGAAGATTCCTCAAAAGAAGTCAAAATGTGTAATGCCCCTCCAACCCGATCAAGCCTTGGTTGTGCTCACTAGAAATTAGGAAGAGCTATAGGTGAGAATGACCCTTCTTGAGATGGTTGCTTAAACCGAACTTCTTCCAACTCACCATAACTTCATATTTTAATATGGGAAATAATAATATTGCATAGGTATGTTCCTATACATCTTCTTGTGTGTCAACGATACTTTAGGACCTTAATGCTAAAAGGATCACCTGATAGACTTATATGCTTCTATGTGAAATGATCATTATTAATATTTATGTTTACCTTAGGTTAATTGATTATAACCACTTAAGGATTAGATGTGTTATCTTCTCTAATAACGTTACTTGGGATTAGACATGATTAATGCATTTAGGGTTATATGATTTGTTTATCTTGATTTGATAATGGGATATTTTGAGTACATGCCTGATGGTTAAATGGGTTTGTGAAAGTTAATAGATGATTTACATTTACAGGAATATGTTATGATGCATTCTTGTTATACAATATGTAAAAGAGATTATTTTGGTAGTAACCACACTAATCCAATTATGCTTTTTTGATGTCACTGTCTGATGTGAATGTAGGATGAGGGGAGGTAGTCGTAGTTACTCCTACGGGAGGTCCACATGATGTCGCAGTCTCCCTCCTTGATTACCATTGTCTGTTTATATATATATATACATGTATGCATGTTGTTTGGTGTTGTAGGATGCAGGTACCAGGCATCGACTCCACCTGGCTACACAGGTCTGAGTGTGCCTTAAAATTCCTTGAACTGTTGTTGTCTGGAGATATTACCAAGATTACTCTCAAGGTTACCTGTGGACTTAGATTTCTGTTTAGGAGGTTACCCTAGTTGGGGAATTTGAATGCGGTATGTGATGTGGTCTTGTGATCTATGATTCGACGTTGTTCTGTGATTTTTGATGTGAGTTAGAATTATCCTTGTAAGTATATGTATATATATTTATTTTATATGTGTTATATTGATAGTATGTTATATAGGTATGTGTATATGTGGGTGCACACGCATATACCCATGCTTATATAAATAATAATATTTGTATAGATTTACTAATTGTTTTAGTGGTATGTTATTTGAAGTGAATTCAATGAAGTGTATTAAATAAATAAAAGGTGAAAATAATATTAATAATAGTAATAATAAAAATAAATGCTCTTTGTAGTAAAACTAGCTATCTAAGAGGGAGTTGAACTCGAGATCTCCTAGAAGTTAGGCTAGTTGGTTTCCATGTGTGCTATGTGTTTTCCTTGAAAGTTATTTGTTTGACTTTATTGTTATGGTTTCTTTTAAAATTATTTTTAATTAAATTTATTAAAAACTTTATTATGTGTTACAGGAAGATTTTTAATTAATCTTCAACCAACTACGGAAGTTGGAGAAGTTGCTTCCCGTAAATCAACTCCTCCAACCACATAGTTGGAGGATAAATATGTGCAATTTTGGGTGGTTTGGGGAGAGAATAATTTATGGAAGATTTTTGGGAATCACCTGCAAGTATTTTTCAAAAATATATTTGAAGTTTCTGTGAGTGTAAGAGTCTCTGTTTGGTGATGAATAGTGTGTGTGAATTGCTTGGAGTTGACTGCCAGAGGAAGCTTTTAGGAGGCTATCTAC
>MU224045.1:468948-484076 GCA_018584345.1 Thuja plicata | reverse complement strand
TGTGGAATAGTGAAAGGATATGCTAAGGTTGAAGGGTATCTCCAGGTGAAATAATAAGGGAAAGGAAAACATGTATGTTATTGAAATTAGTATTAAGATGTAATTCTTTCATAATGTTCCTAAATGTATAAGTTCAATGTGTATGATGTAAGGTTAATTAAACTAGGTTTTTAATCTCAATTCTTAATTGGGTATATACAAGATTATAGATGATAATTTGTGATTGTTAAACTTGTGATAAAGATGATTCAGTGAATGGGTTATATTGGTTAGAAATAGATGGTTAAGTACTTTACACTCTTTCTATTCAGATCCTAGAAATGAAATTGGAAAGTAAGGACTTATAATAGAACTTTTATGTGATGATATTGCATAGATAAGGTTAAGGAGAAAAAGGGAAGGATAAATGTATTTAGTGTATTAGTTAAATGAGGTGCTTTCGATTCATTTCTAAAAGTGAATATTTATGCAAATTAGGTCAAGAAAATGAATGCAATTATCTCATTAATGTAATTGGTTTTGATGAGGAATGAAAGCAATGTCTCAATGTCAATTGAAGTTGAAACGGAAATAGAATTGCATTAGATTAAGTAATAAAATGTATTGCTTGATAATGGTAAATGAATTCATTAAGGGAACCTTAAGGAATGTACTTGTAAATGGTAATGGTGATAAGTTAGAATGTTTTAAAAAAAATAAAAATAAAATTGTTAGTTGTAATTTAAGGTCATAGACCTGATTCCTTATGGGTTCCCTAGCGGGGACATTACAAAATGCTTTTGCACAAAATCATATATGCAATTGAAGAAGTCTTGAACAGTAGGAGTCAAGGGCTTCAATACAAATACAAATCAAATTGGGATTCAGAGATGGAGGACTCGTGGACATTGAAAAAATCAAGTGACCACATCATGAAGGACGAGAATATCAAGAGGCAACAAACATTTTGGCAGAAACCTCAAAAAGGTTGGGAAAAACTTAATTTTGATGGTGCGAGTAGGGGCAACCTGGACAACAATGGGATTGGGGTCATAATTTGGAATGATGCAAGAGAAGTGGTCAGGGCTATTGTGGGTTCTATTGGTATCACTATAAACAATGTGGCAGAGATCTCTGCACTTGAGAGAGAGGCCTCAATTGGTGTGCGTACAAGGGAATTTCCAATATTATTATAAAAGGGGACTCCCAAGTGATTTTGAACAGAGTTGTAAAAGCTGAGTTTCATTTGTAGAGATTGGATGAATGGTTGCCTAGGATCGAGGACCACCTTAAGAATATTGGACAATTCCATATACAACATGTATATAGAGAAGGCAACAGGGCGACATACTTCTTGGCTAATATGGGGATTGATTCAGCCTTGACCCATGAATTTGACACCACAGATGTACTTCCTATAGATCTGCAAAATATTATCATAACAGAACAAGTTGGCCCTCCAAAAATTGGCATAGGATAAGGAGATGACAAGATTTGCTAACAAAGATTAGATAGTTTGGGCAGCGTGACAAAAGTCAGTCACATGGGCCTCATCCTCCCTGCCTTAATCCATGGTAGAGAATATTGTAGGACCGAATAGAGGTAGGAAATCTGAGGTATTTTTAATCTAGCAGTGGCTTCCTCTAACATTTGTAGAAATTAGCAGGGAAATGGCGAGTTTCATGGGCATTAGTTGTAGGTNCAAGAAGGAGGAGGCAATTGTGGAGTCCCCGGAGGAGAAAATCAGTAGGATTTTCTCCCATGCCAATGACCAAGAGAAGGTTATCATGATTGGCTTATTGGGAGTTGGCTATTGGGCAGGAGGCCATGTTCATGATGTGAAAATGGGTTTTGATCTATTTCAGCCCATCATCCAAGTTTTGGGCCATCTGATATCTGCTAATGGCATGCTCTGAAGAATGATAATGTAGGAGATCTTCTTAGAGGTGACTCATGCATTGGACTTGATTGACACCAGCCTATCTCGTGGTGGACTGATGAATGTCTTTTGTCTAAAAGCTGAAGGTAAGAAGAAGCTAATGAAGAAGGCATGGGGGCTGTTTAAAACTTGCATTGGGAAGAATTATGACATGACCAAGTTTGAGGAATTCTGCTAGGCCAATGATAATATTTTTTTAGAAGAGGTTGTTGCTAGGTTGATCTCTATTGGCAAAGGGATCGGGTATCTATACCATTGAATAGGGTAGCAGAGTTATTCAAGAACCACATTTTGTAAACGGAGAGATATCTCCTATTCCCTATGTAATTTATTTTTAAGTAATACAAAGGGTACTGCCCCCTAGGTAGCTCTTACATAAAAAAAAACATGCTATTTGAGATCTTCACATTATCATAGAATTAGATACTTACATCTGTAGACACCTAAATCTGATTAACCTAATTCAATCATATTTAGTGCCTTATGGGACATATCAACTAAGTAATTAAGCATTACCTAATTGAACTATGTCATCCCCTAGCCCTAATTAATTCAATTAATTGGCTATAGTCCTGATTAATTATTAAAAGCAACCAATAGCTTAATAATTAATTAAAACCCTATTCCCCTATTATTGAATGAATATGTTATTTATGTAATTCAATTAATTAATATTCCCTTTAATCCCTAACCTAACCTACCTAAACCACCTAACTTAGGGTTCAAACTAATCCCAACCTCTTCACCCCATCCTAATCCTAATCCTATCCTAAACTCTCCCTAATGATGTCACATTCCTAATCTTTGGATTAGGAATTCAATCCATTCCCCAAAGTCAACTTTCACAATATTTATCTTATCTCCTCACCCATGCCTCATTAATGCCTCTTACACCCCTCATTAAGGCTCTTACACCCTCATTAATAGCCTTATCTCCTAAAGTCTCCTCTCATCTCCTTGGCTCACTTCCCTAAATGGTCACATTCCTCCCTCTTTTCAACCCAATCATATTGTGACACTTGTCATTATATGATGCACTTGAAGAAACACAATCCATATTCTCTCTTCTAGGTGTGTCTAGACCTCTCATCAGGATTGCATCTTGGCCCTTGATTCCTCACCCATTTTCTATAAAAGAAACGTCATTCCTTCACAACTTCATCCACCTTTCATGCATTGTTATAATGCTAGTTTTGAGAGCAAATCAGAAATCCAATTCCAAAGCAGAGTTATAATGTCAACTTAAAGAAACCCTCTTGAAGCTTGAAGCATATCAAATCTGGAGCACACATCCATAAGCATGGACAAATCAAAAGATCAAAAGGGAGCTTGGATTCTATTTTAGGGAGGTTCACACTCCTTATGCTTTTATTATTTTTAGGCTTTCTTTTCAGTCCAATCATGTATGTAGTTTAGATTATTAGTTGTAGAGTGTTTTAATTCATTATTATGCTCCTTTACACCTATTTTTCATAGGTTACATTTTGGCACGCCCAGTGCAACCCACTTCACGGGTCAGTTTTACTAACAATAATGGTTTCTCTTGAGTTTTTGAGTTTGTAGTATTTTTAAGTTTAAAGGCGTCTTGGCTCAAAACGGACTCCGCCTAATCTTTTTATCGATGAGAGGGTCGAGGCTAAGCCTTATCATCACATTGACCTTTTTAAGGGTAGTATCACTAAATTTGACCAAAATCATGCATGGTTGACTTTTGGTCAACTGTAGTCAAATATCCTCTATTCATTCCGATTTTTGAACTAGGTGTTCCCTGTACCACTTGGAACCTAGGTTTTTAGTTTTATGTGTTTCAGGGACAGTTGAATTTTTTTGTCAACTTTGGTTGAATTTTTTGGTCAACTATCTTGATTTACGTGCATGAGCCTTTTTGGTAAATTCTAGTTAACTTTTTTTGGTCAACTATCTCGATTGAGATTTTTGGTCAACTGTCTCTATTTGCGTTTGGTTCACAGAAATGCTCATAACTTTTGCATACGAGATTTTTTTTTAACGATTCAAAAGGCATAAAAAAGATGAATGAAAGGGCTATCAAGATTTGCAGACTACTTTTTTAGATTCCTCATAAAAATTCAGGTGAAACATTTGAAGACCCCCTTTCTTTTTCGTACTAATTTAATCAAAGAAACTCAATCTCGAATGCACAAAGAATTGAACCAAGCTCTCAAACATCTCTTATTGGATCTAAAATTGAACAAGCAAACTTGCACATTTTTGTTTTGGGTTTGTAAAAACTGAACAACAATAATCACACCTTTTTTCTTTCATGTGCACTAAAATCATGCAAAACCAAATCTTGAATGTAGAAAGGGTTAACATCTTTGTTTCAGCTTTGAAATTTGACAAAATGAACAACACTTCAAATTTGGGTTTAAAACTGAACATACTCAATCAAACATCATCTTGAATGCATAAATAGGTATTGAAAAAGGCAAAGTAAATTTTGATTTGGTGCACATAAAATCAAACAAACTTGTGAGTTTATTTCTGCACAAATCAAACATTGCTTAACNGTTTCAGCTTTGAAATTTGACAAAATGAACAACACTTCAAATTTGGGTTTAAAACTGAACATACTCAATCAAACATCATCTTGAATGCATAAATAGGTATTGAAAAAGGCAAAGTAAATTTCGATTTGGTGCACATAAAATCAAACAAACTTGTGAGTTTATTTCTGCACAAATCAAACATTGCTTAACTTGTCAAAGGAACTAACCATGTGTTTGGCGTCTTTGGTGCACTTGCACAAAATCTATAGAGTGCAATCCCACTTCACACACTATCCTCTCCCAATGGCTTTCATGATCGTTGGTGCAAGAGAAAGGTGATTGTGAACATTCAAACCTTTCAAATTTCTTAGAGGGGCCTGTCCAGAAGAAGCATGAGTCCTTCTAGAGAAAGACCCTAAACTGGTAAATCCTTTGGCCGGTATAGAAATAAGGTGGACCCAAAGGTCTGTCCATATCCTTTCAAGCTCGGTTGGGTCATGTTTGATAGTAGTCCATACTGGGTGAACTCCCCAACATACTGGCATTGTTAAACTAGGCTCTTAAGTGAGTCATGCCATACAAACTGATTGTGAGGACTCCACAAAATCACTAGCAACTGATAAACTAGCAACCTACCCATTTCACCTCCATAAGCTTGATAATTGGCTGGGCAAGGAAGATAGTAACTTCCCCAAGAAACTTGCACATTCGTGCCACCTTAAGCTTTTGGAGTCAGATAATATGACATCATGACTGGAGTTGTGTGCTTGGTGATGGTTGTATTTTGATTAGCTCTTGTGTATGTGCCTATGTATGCAAGAAACAGTTTTCAAGCTCACCACATCCTTAAGGTAGAAAGTGCTTGTATGTTTCTTCAGTGTTACAAACCTTGTGCAAAATAGTTCTTGAACATACACAAATCTGAAAGTTTTGAAGTCCTTTTTCCAAGGAGATCGACATTTTATGTTTCTGGAAAGGTTGCTTTGCCTCTTGCAAGATTGTTTTCTCCAAATCCTCAAGATAATAATTTATTCCGCAAACATTCCAATGCACACTTGTTATAGTCAAATGTCTCATCCTAAGCATTATCAAACTGAGATCATATCTATTTCCGTCAAACACAAGAAAGTTAGGTCCTCAATTTCTCCCCATATCCTAGGCTAGTAGAGTCATCTTCGCCACCCTCATCCACTTTCCATCTTCTTCACCATCAATCCTTCTTCCTAATCTTATCTTGAGTCTTCCATCCATCTCCATCATTCCTTCCTAATCAACTCATAAAAAAAGTGTCATGTCACAAATCTTTTATGATGAGTTTAATTGTCATATCTCTTCCTTTTCTTTATGCTATTCCAGTGATGATGAGAGTCTTGTTGATCATGATGCATACTTTTAAAACCTTAGCAAGCTCTCCCAAATGTCCTAATCTAGTCATAATGAGAGTCTTGTTGATCATGATGCATATTTTGAAAACCTTAGAAAGCTCACCCCAACATCCTATTCAAGTGATGATGAAGGTCTTGTTGACCATGATGTGTACATTGAAAGCCTTAACAAACTTGCTCCAAGAATCCTCCAAGCTCCATTCATTCCTCCACACTATCTCATCATGCTGCCATGCAAACCCACTAGCACTCCTTATTATACCTTTGACAAGGGAAATCCATCTTATCCTCCATCCAAATATCCTTCTTATACATTCATGCCTCCATCTTATCCCATGGTCATATCCCAAACTCCGTCTTTTCACACCAACACTACTAGCTACATCCCTAATCCCAATCCACCATCTCATTATCTTCCAACCCATGTTCAAATCCCTAATCCTAGTCCTTTGTTTCCTCCAAACCATCACCATGATCCCCATGCTATTTCTAATCTACCATCCACTCTATCCTACCCATATACCCCATCTTATCCCAATCTACCANACTACTAGCTACATCCCTAATCCCAATCCACCATCTCATTATCTTCCAACCCATGTTCAAATCCCTAATCCTAGTCCTTCGTTTCCTCCAAACCATCACCATGATCCCCATGCTATTTCTAATCTACCATCCACTCTATCCTACCCATATACCCCATCTTATCCCAATCTACCATCTCCAATTCCTACCTACATTAACACATATTCCATACCCCAATCCATCCCTCCTCTCCTATCAATTAGTCAATCAAGTTCATAGGACATTGCCACACCTACCTATGTGAACTATCTCACTGTACCATCTTCCCACCATCCGATACACAAGTCTCCAAGGAGTTTCACAAGTAATCCATCACAAACTCCATCTCTTATAGTTGATGAGTCACATTATATCACTCCCCCATGGGAAAACACTAGTGATGAATCCCTTCCATCTCCCGCACCCATCATTCTTATTCCATCTCCCATACCTATTATTTCCCTTTTAGATCCCATAGCTTTTTATCCTCTTCCATCTCCCGCACCCATCATTCCTCTTTCATCTCCCATACCTATTATTCCCCTTCTAGATCTCATACTTTTTGATCCTCTTCCATCTCCTAGCACCATTGAATTCCCCTCATCCACTGAATTCATCCAATCCCCATCCCCTTCTTCTCCTCTTGGCACTATCAACATCCCATCCCATAAACCTCGCGCATCCACCCTTCTTCCCTCTCTAACAAAATCACCCATCCATTCATCCAACCCATTTGCAGAATCCATTCATTCATCCAACCCATTTGCAAAATCCATTCATTCATCTGACCCATTTGCATAATCCATCCATCCATCCAACTCATTTGACAAATCCATCCATATATCCCCTATCAAGCCATCCACACCAATCCAATCTTGTCAAGACCTTGTCCAAATGCATGTTGAAGTATCCATTTACTTAAATGAAGATTGTATCATTCCCTCCACTCCATATTAAGATCCTAACATCCCACTCCATCCATTACATGATCCATCAACTCCATCTAAAGATCCATTTCCATCTAGTCCTTCAAAGAAAGATCCTCCCATTCTATCTATGCCATCTCAAAATCCATTACCCCATTTGAGCCAAGCTCACAACATCCCATCACCTTCACTTAATAAACCTTTATCACCTCCAATTCCAACTATCCCTCCACCATTACTCCATCACCTTTGTCCACTCACATTCATCTGCGGTGGTCCGCTTAAAACAGAAGAAATCAGTTACATCTCCACCATTTGTCGTCCACCTAATAATGGAATGACATCTTGTTCCTTCACTGAAAAGTATCCTAACTTGACTCAAATGCTAAATAATGGAATTATCAAGGTAAAGGCATGGGCATAAATGAGCAAGGTACCCTGGAGCCCATTCAGGTTAAAATACATCCATGATCTTGTGGTATTGGTTACGCACCTAGAGGCCCTTCTTCCAAAAAAGTTGGTACAACTAAATAAAATTTCATGAGTGCTTTCAAACCCTCCATCACATCTTCCTATCATCCCTCTAAAGCATATAATGCCATCCCCCCTCCTCCATCCTTGCATTCCAAGACAACCTACCATATTCATATAAAAAATCCCACCACTTACATTCCCAATTAGGATCAACAAAGGCACATACCCATGCAGCCCATCCACCAACCTACCTCCACCACTCCATCCATATTTCCTCCATCTCATGAAAGTTCTCATATCTCTTTCAATGCTACTCACTATAATTTGGATGCCAAATCACCAATTCATAAAGCTATAGATCCACAATCTAAAGATTGTGATGTCCACTTCAAGCGACATGCTCCAGCAAAAGAAAATCCAATCAAAGAATGCACTACATCCCATAGGATTGAAAATCTCATGAAAGAAAAATAAAAACCTATGTGGATCCCAAAGCAAAAAGATGACATGCATCTACAAGAAAAATACATTGTGGCATTCGGGGTTACTAATCATCTAGCTGAGCATTCCTCTCCTCCATCTTCAAAATCTATTTCTGGTTCTTATGTCCCACAACTTCCTACCATGATTCCTACATAACATCCATAGGTACCATCTGCTTCAAATTCACTCTTCCCACATCCCTTGCAACATGTGCCAATGTTGATCCTAATAGCATCCCCCTATCCCACTCACTTTCCATCATTTTATTCAAATACTTCCAACTATCATATCCCCTATCCCACATATCTCCCCCCGCATAACTATCTCATACCTACATTTTCCTAAGTTACTCATCCCACATAAAGTTGTACCAACATATCATGATCCACATCAAAAGAAGAAAACCAGAGAAAAGAAAAAACAACAAAAGAAGCAAAAAAAAAGAAAAAAAAAGAGAAATCAATTCGTCCACTGGTGAAAACTTGGCAAACAAGCACCTTGGAAAATTAACATGATAAAAACATAGTAAACATACATTATGTGTAGTTCCTCCATCCAGTTTCTCCTCACACTTGGGGACAGTTCCTTCTGGCCACCATCCATCTACCATCCATATCCTATATTGTCCCTTTCACTTCGTCCATCCTCCTTTGGATCTTGATGAGAAATATACAGGCCACCATATCTACATCCTTTTGGACATCTCTTGAGCTCCATCTCCCATCTCCCATCTTTATTCACCTATTCTTTTATCCACCCATCCTTCTTTCCATCTATCCTTCTATACTATATTCCTCCCTTATCCACCGCTTCATCTTCTCTTTCATTCAACTCTGTCATCCTCTTGTTATCCTCTCTTCCATCCTATAATACCCCCTCCTAATGCTTCCTCACATGCATGACCTATCCTAAAAGGGGGCATTCTATTACTTAGTGATGTAGTCCTTGGAGACCTTCTCGTATCCACCTGTCATTTCCCAATCCTCCTCTCTTATCCACAATCCTTCAGCTATCCATCCATTCCTCTACTAAAATCCTTCCATCTAGCGCTTCCCTCTCCACATTCCCCAACATCTCCTCCATCTTCCAATTCCTCCTTTCATATATCCTATCACTTGTTTCTTCCCTTGTCATTGGTATCTAGCTCTGGGCTATCCTCATGCACTCAATGCCACCCATTCCAATCCCAATTCTCCTTGTTACCTACCATCGCATGCAAATCCTATCCACATCCTCCAACTATCCAAAGTCCAACAATAATGAACCCATCCAAGTACACCCTTAGCCTTGCTACAAGATTTGATCACAATCCACTCATCATCATTGGGATGCATCCTTCCCAATCCTTGTGTTTTATTTGGGATTGCATTGTTCCCACATCTAGAGCATCCCATCTGCTATTCCTCTATCTTGGCCTTTTGTCTCAACCGGGGCAACATCATGCATATCTTCCTCATCTCATCCATTCTCTCTGAGATTCTTGTGCTTTGATTCTATACATATCTTGTCCATGTCAGTCCAGTCTTGAGTCCAGTCTTTCTTGTGCATATCTCGTGTTCTCAGACGGTCTCCTTGCAGAAAGTGATCCAGTTGCGCTCCAAATCCTGTGCTTTAGCAAGTTCCTGATGACAAAATCCTATTTCAACAATTTGATCATCATCACATCTTTGGCCAATCAGATTCACACTTGAAATCTCCATGGAAATGGGTCCTTGAGGATCTATCCTTCCTCTCGTTGACCTAAATCCAATAATCTTTCTGGAAATGGGTCCTTGAGGATGTACCCTTCCTCTTGTTGACCTAAATGTAGATCATCATAATCATTGGGTTATTGTAGTATGTATCCTTCCTCTTGACCTAATCTCAATCCAATCATTATCCCATATCATTGATCTCTCTGGCAAAAGGGGTCTTGTAATTGAATTTTTGATCTTGAAATTTGATTTTGGTTCTTGGTTATCATACCTGATTTTCTTGGTTGTTCTCCTCCTCAAAGTTGCTATGATTATTTATATCATGGTATGCTGCGAATGGATGCACCTGTGATATGAAACTTGGTCTTTTTTGTTTTCTTCTTGTGTCTCAGCCGGATATGACCCTCGCATGTATTTAATCTGTTAGGGTTCACATGCTGCACTTGTGAAGTGTCATTTGCTTTTGCGCTTTTCCAACATCATTTCCACCATGGCTCTTCTGGGACTCATGTGTGATGATGAGGCAACCCCCATGTGTCTGTTGTGTCATTCCTCTGCAACACTGATGAAAAGGCCTCGTATTCCTAGTAACCTTGGCATGGTCTCTAGCATTTCTATATCAAAATAAGTGCTCAACTACATGGAGATATTCCATCCCAGAATACCCCTCGCTCAAGCTTCAAGAAAAATCCCCCCTTCCCCTCCCCCCAAAAAGAAATCAAATCTGATCCATAGCAAAGACATCCCTTTTATTCCAATCAAATCTTGTCTCAAACCTAACCCTTCATCCTTGATGCAAACCTGACTATCCCATCCCTCATTCTTCTATTCCCCCCTTCCTTTTTCTTCTATCCTATCTCTCCTATCAATCTGTTTTTGAGATGTCGCCAGGGCTTCACCTTTTCTCCCTGTCACCCTCTCGATGGGGCATCATCCTTGTCATCTTATCCTAAATCTATCCTAATCGTCACTCTAGGGAAATTTTGTTGCCTACGTCCACATCTTCGCATCGTCTATTGTTTTAAACGTCTTTGAAATTGGGTTATTCTAACACTATATCGAAGAGGGGAAAAATGTAGACACCTAAATCTGATTAACCTAATTCAATAATATTTAGTGCCTTCTCGGACATATCAACTAAGTAATTAAGCATTACCTAATTGACCTATGTCATCCCCTAGCCCTAATTAATTCAATTAATTGGCTATAGCCCTGATTAATTATTAAAAGCAACCAATAGCTTAATAATTAATTAAAACCCTATTCCCCTATTATTGAATGAATATGTTATTTATGTAATTCAATTCATTAATATTCYCTTTAACCCCTAACCTAACCTATCTCAACCACCTTACTCACGGTTAAAACTAATCCCAACCTCTTCACCCCATCATAATCCTTATCCTTATCTTAATCCTAATCCTATTCCTATCCTAAACTCTCCCTAATGTTGTGACATTCCTAATCTTTGGATTAGGAATTCAATCCCTTCCCCAAAGTCAACTTTCTCAATCTCTATCTTATCCCCCTCACCCATGCCTCATTAATGCCTCTTACACCCCTCATTAAGGCTTTTACACCCTCATTAATAGCCTTATCTCCTAAAGTCTCCTCTCATATCCTTGGTTCACTTCCCTTAATGGTCACATTTCTCCCTCTTTTCAATGCAATCATATTGTGACATTTGTCATTATATGATGCACTTGAAGAAGCACAATCCATGTGCTCTCATCTAGGTGCATCTGGACCTCTCCTTGGGATTGCATCCTGACCCTTGATTCCTTGCCCATTTTCTATAAAAGGATTCATACAAAATTTCCACAAGAATAATCAATAGAAATGGATCCATATGGAGATGATGGTTTCCATAAGACTGACCCCCCTAAGCCACTCCATGCGCAAAAATATTTCAAGGCAAGAGTTGACTAGCATAACACAATTCTCTCTCTCTCTCATGGTTATGTTAGTAGGTTGGACCATTCATAGTAGAAATACATCATGAAAAGATCATTTCAATATTCAATATATCATAGGAATAAAATGAGTGTAAATGAAATACAAATTTACTATTAAGAAAAACTTAAGCTATATGTCAACCTGATCATTTATATCAAAAATAATGAATTAAATTTTCTCATTTGTACCCTTTTTACATGTGATAATAAGGTATGTGACATAGTCATGGCCAGAGTTTCTCCAATGGAGATGGTCCCACCATATAGCTAGAGTCAACAAAGTGGAAACAACCAACTTAGAAACAATTATAGATAATCATAATGTTATATCAGATCTTCACATTATCATAGAATTAGATATTTACATCATATTGGCATGCAATATGCAGATTACAAACTTTCAACATACATGTCTGATTGCAACAGAAATCTAGTCTTAAACCCTAATGCTAACCTACAAAGGTTATTCTCCTCCAAGATATAGAACTTCCCAAGACAAAGATCAAGAGCCTCAATAAATAGAGTCTTTGCGAGAACATGTCAGCCCAAAATTATCACATTTTCCAAGAATAGGAAAATGTAATACAATAATAAAGGTCATCACAAAAATCATAAGATGTCAATGCCAAGGTATAGAAATGATGCGCAATCCAAGAAAGATGTTGGCCAAAGATCCAAGAACATCATGATATGCACCAATAAGCTTTGTACATCAGGAAATGCTTCACAAGATCGGAAAACTCCCACTGACCATTAGAACATGAAAGAAAACACATAGATGACCACAAATATAGAATATATAAACAATGAGTATCCAATTAAGGTGTGAACACAAACATAAGTATAACATGATGTTCAGAACCAACCTTGAGGTTCGCAACAACTATAGATCCAAAACCAAGGAGCACTACCATAAACACAGAACTGCTAGAACAAAAACAAAACTAAGAACTAACTAAAAAGGAAATATTTTTGGGTGATGCAAGATAGCTAATGACCCAAGGATGCTCCTACATCAGACACCCCAAGTGAGAAGAAAATTTTCCATAAGAGAAACTTATAATCATTTGACACGATTCTGGACATAAATCCCATGCTCATTCTTGATCCAAACATCCTCTTTATCTGCAAATTTCCTTCTCTTTAATTCTACTCCATCTTCTACCAGATCCACCCTCTTATCAGTACTTAGTTTTAAAGAACATTTACCACCACCTCCTTTCTTTTACACAACTAATTTACCTTTGCTACAAGACCCCATCAAAGGCTTGTACTACTCAACTTTACCTTTGTCACTATTCAAGCCCTTTAGTATAACCTTTGGATTATGATTCTCATAACAATAATTATTCACCATGCGTAGATTCTGTCCACTTCTCCCCTCTTCCTCCTTCAAGGGAACCAAGGTAAATTTTGTCCATCCTTCTCTATTGTGATGGAATTAATTCTACAATCATGACTAAATACCCTATCATATTGCCAAGGTCTTCCCAATAGAACATGACAAGCACTCATAGATACCACATCACACAACACCTCATCTTTGTAAGGTCCAATATTATTATTCACCAAACATTGTTCTTTCACCTCCACCATGTGATCTTTCTAAAATCAACTTATCCCATATGGACAAGGATGTTTAAATCTCTCCAATCCAAGCTTCTGCACCTTCTCTTTTGATACCAATTTATCAATACTACTATATTCCATAATAACCTTACAATATTTACCTCCTGATTTGCTAACAGTCTTGAACAAATTTATCCTTTGTATAGGTTCATCTTATTTCTTACTCAACATGATTTTCATAAGAATAAGAGAGTCTCCCATATTAGGCTTTGCGATACTTTCTACAAGTGCATCAGTACTATGTTCCTCATGTGCCATAAGACTTTGTTTACCCAAGATTTTACTAGATCCTTCAGAATATTGAAAATCTCTATGTCCTATGCCACCACATTTGAAATAAGTATCTTTGAATTCCTTGCTACCATTCCCTCTCTTAAGTGTCTTCTGATCAAATTCTACTTCAATGGGTTTCTTCTCTTTATCATTGCTACTTGCTTGCTTCTCCTTCCCTCTAGGGTTACTCTTTCTCCTCCTTACCTTATCTTCAACATTCAATGCATACTGATAAGCATCCTCAATAGTATAAATCCTCAACATACTCAGCTCATCCTGGATATTAAATCTCAAGCCATTAACATACCTATCCACCTTCTCCTTAGATACCTCTCGATGCCTAGATCTAATTGTCATATCTAAAAACTATACAGTGTATTCCTTCACACTCATATATTTTTTCTTCAAGTTCTGCAATTTCTTGAACAATTTCAATTCATAATCTTTCAAAATAAATTAAGCTTTCAATCTAGCAACCATTACCCTCCACCTAGTATTTTCATTTCTCCATGTTCCTCTCTATCCTTCTACAATTCTTTCCACCATAAGGCAACATGACCCTTCAACTTAGTCTGTGCTAACCTAACCCTCTATGGATCTCAGATATCTTCAAGATCAAAGTAATCTTCCATTTTACCAATCCAATCTATCAAATCCTTAGGATACAATGAAATAGAGAAGTTAGAAACTTCCATCCTATGAATTTTCATTACTTTTGCCATAGATCTCAATAATATTTCTTCATCTACAGGAATCTCAACCCCTTTTAACACTCTGATAGCTATCTTATTCATAATAGAAATAAAAAACCTCATCTCTGTAAGGTCCAATGTTAAAAGTCACCAAACATTGTTCTTTCACCTCCAACATGTGATCTCCCTGAAACCAACTTATCCCATATGGACAAGGTGTTAGAACAAATGAGAAAGGGGGGGGGGGGGGGGGNGTTTGAATTAGTGGCCTCAAAAATTAATCCAATAAATCATCCCAAAAATTTATACCACAAATATAAACCTCTAGTTATTTTTGATGACATGTAACTAATTGAATGTTTGATAATGTTAAGTTGAAGATGATGCAAGACATTAAATCAGTTAATGGTTTGTATTGTCATTGATGTCAACTCTATATCATCTATATGGTCATATAAATAATGCTAAAGACTTCAGAGAATCAATGGAATAAAGGTTATACTTTCAGCAATGCATAAAAGTCAAGTATTCACCAAGTGACAGACTACACCGGCGGAGTGCACACCATCGGTAAAGATAGAGATAAAGTCACAGTGATGCCTGACAAGCAAAAGATAGTGTTTCCTGA
>MU224045.1:433868-452323 GCA_018584345.1 Thuja plicata | reverse complement strand
TAAATATTAAACTAGTTCTAAGAGAGAGAGAGAGAGAGAGAGAGAGAGAGAGAGAGAGAGTTTATTGTTTATTTTCTAGACCTAGGGTTTACAAATTTATTTTCAGTTGTGTCTAGGTTTACATTTGTGTTTTCTACCTAAGGTTTACAATCTTGTTTTAGTTGGGTTTAGCTTGAGGTTTTAGTTTTCTACCTAGGGTTTCTTGTTTCAGTTGTGGTTAGGTTTAGATTTTAGTTTTCTACCTAGGATTAAATAAGTTTTGAAAGTTTTTTTTTCTTCTACAATAATTTACAAATTAAAATAAAACTAAACAAAACAATTTATTTTAATCCTATTAAAAAAAAACTTTAAACATTAAACAGTGAACATAATACATTTTTTAACATTAAAATAATTAAAAACAACAATAAATTATAATTTTAATGAAAAAAAAATAAAAAAAATAAAAAAACAATGATATGTACCTGGACTCAGAAAAAAGATAGCAAGGGGGTCAGCGGTAGCTCTCAAAATGGGCACCCGTCTACAACAAAACGTGATTCCATTTTGCAAGTTGTGAAAATGACTTACAAAACGGTTTAAAAGAAAAATTAAATACTTTTATAAAATAGGTACCCGAACCAAAATGGGTGCCCGTTTTGTAAACGGGCGCCCATTTTATATTTACGGCTCGGGCACTTGAAGCATAACAGGCACCCCTTTCTAAAAAATGGGTGCCCGTTTTGGTTTGCCAATTTCTTTTGGCCGTTGAATTCCGTGGAATCGGCACACAACTTCGTTCATGCATCCTCTTATTAAGTCTAATTAGGTCTTCTTTATCAAATTAGGTCTAATTGGGTATTGCAATATCATGCTTACATGTTTCATTAAGACAAGTCCTAACCATCAACTTAAAATATCCACAGAGAGAGAGAGAGAGAGAGAGAGAGAGAGAGAGAGAGAGAGAGAGACCTTATTTCTTACGATAATAGCTTTCTCATGCTTCTTCATGTAGTCTTTGTTCAATCTCTTCTGAATAATGTCGTGTACTCTTATTTAGCCTTCTCTTTTTATTTCCCATCACAAGTTGCAAATTTGTTCCACGAAATTTTGACAAAATTTGAAAAAATTCAATTTCAAAAGTCTTCTTTCTCCAAAATGCGAATTATTTTGCAGCTTCCAAATTAATAAGATGAGGAAAATATATATTTATTTATATGTAATCGTTATGAACCCTAAATGGCACCAAATTGGCTGACATAGGTTTCTATTGAAAGTCATCTATAAATTTCTATCAAAATAAGTGAATTTTGATCAAAAGTAGGTTGCTAAATGGCTTAACCCACATTAAACCAATCAAGTACTTTTTATAGAAAGTACTTTCGATCGAAAGTCCTCGAGTAAGGGCAATTTGCAGTGTTTGAATTTTTTTTAAAGATTTCATGGCTTCGGGGCTCAATCGTAGGGCTCAAATGGAACAATAAGGATACGTCCTTTTCCATAGCACAAGTACTCTGAATGAGCTTTCTAAAAAATATAGATTTGATAATTTTTGAGTTTACTAGGCCTATGTTTTTTGACGTTAATTGAATGTAGATTTTTTTATCAAATATAAACCTTTGAGTTTGACATTCAATGAAAAATAGTAGAAAAGGGAATTTTTTTTTGAAAAATAATAGTGCCCTCTACCTTCGAGTCTACTTTCTATAAAAAAAAATTTGAAATTCGATAAATAGACAAGTTATAAGCTATGTAGTCAAGGTATGTCAAAATTATGGTTTAGTCAACTTGAAACATTCATAAAATATGAAATAATCGTGATAATGTTGTCAAACCAATTGCATACCCTCCATATGGATGTTACAAAACTAAATTCGAAAGAAGAACATTGACATCTATTTTAGAAAAAAATTTATGCTCTATGAAATCAATGTAACTCTTTGAAAATCATGTTTTCAACAACAATAGTTTTTGTGGGAGAAAAAAACCACTCAAATCAATTCAAAAAATAAAATAAAAAATATATTTAGAATCTAGACAGAAAATCCTAAAATACTCTAATTTACTTCATCTTTCGATTTCAAATGGTTTAACGACAATATGCATCTAAATCTGAAATTTTTTTCAAAATGTAGAGTTCAGTGTCCGTTCAAGCAAAAAAGTGAAACCCATTATTGTGGGTTCACCCTCAAGGCCAGATTCAAATGTAAGAGGTTTTTTACATATATATATGGACATTAAAACATGTGCTAATAGGTAGCGTAGTGGTGCAAGAGAACCTAGGTTAGAAAGTTGTTTGTAAGGTGTTTTGTTCATCCACTTTTGTAATGACCGAGGTCAATTTGGTGAACAAACACAATAGTTTTTTAAGTTGTTTGTTTTTCATTTTAATGTGTGATGAGTTAGTTTTTAAACCTCTGGAAATCCAAGCAAGGCTCTAGCAACCAAGAAGGTGAAATGACACCAAGATGAAGTGCTCGATTTACATTGGTGTTCGGGCAGTTCTGGTGCTCGGGTGACACTATGTTGCTTGGGCTGCTCAGTAATGTTGCTTAGTGATGTCACTTAGGTTACACTATGCCTCTCGGGGATGTTTCTTGGGGTTTCTTATAGGTATCTAGTCTGTACTGATGCTGGGTGCTATTGCTCAGTTCATTCCGACACTCGGTACTGATGCTCGGTAATGTCGGTTAACGACCCAAAAATCACGGCTCTGTCTTTTATGAATAACCTAGTCAATTGTAATGCCTCATTATGTGTTTCCTTGTCTTCAATGGGAAGTTACACTTATTCGAAGTGATGGGAGGTTTCTTAATGATTGTCCATGCCTTCATTCAGGAGGTTGGTGAAAGTTGTTGAAGAGCACAAAATATATATAGTAGTAGGCTGTAGATATTTTAAGTAGTGGTTAATTGTTCAAGAATGTTCAGACAGTGAATAAAAGAATTACAAAGTGTGTTTTTAGTCTATCTTTGAGCTTCATTATCTGTTTCAAGAGCAAGTAGATTAGTTTGTTTTGTTTTACAATTTCGTGAGTTTCTGGCCCATTTTGGGTTGTGTGGATTGTATGGCTCCTCGTGATTCATGAATCCATGGTGAGAGCCATGTGCCTAGATGAAATATGAGATGAGCCCTTATATATAGTTTTTTGTTTTGTTTTTGTAGGAGAGGTGTTGGACATGAAGGTGGAGTTCTTACCCCAGGCGAGCTTGGTGATAGTCCAGTTAGGAAAGAAAATTGAAGGAAGATGTTGTGAATGTATTGGATGAAATAGTTGGTTTAGCCAGGAGCATGAACCTACCCTTGTAGGTTCACTAAGCATGGAAGGATAACTTGTTGATGGGAAACTAGGTCTTGAGAAGGAGGTGAAGATCTTAGTGACTTCCCTTGGGTTAGGGTTTGCAATACCCTAAAAGGTCTGAGAAAGGGACCTCAAAGCAGAGTCAGGCTGACTCTTAGTAGCAATAGACCCCGATTACCCCATCACTTAGGGGAAACTAATATTTAAAATTTAAATTTTTTATATTCTAGCACATCAAGTAGATGTACATATGGTGTTCTCTCATCTTGAAGAAATAGTTCAAAACCTAATGTATGATTTCATGCCAAGGAGAAGGATTAGAATGTGATAGATAAATTTACCAATCTCATCAAGAAAATGACCATGGTTAAGGATAAAATGGTTGTTGAAACATTCTAGGGGAATGCTCAGTAAAGAAATTTCAAAAAATATGATTTTTTTTAAGGTTATAAATTTTCAATACATTAAATTTATGTATTGGGATGAGCCATAAAATAATAATTCCTTATCTAAATCATCTACAACCTCAATCTATCATTGACTTGGGTATCCTTAATTAATATCCATGGATTTTCTTCCTTTTCGTTACTCATGGCCTAGATAGTCCTCTTGCTGGAGATCAAGGAAGTCTTAGGGTCATTAGGGTTAGAAGGATTAGTAGGGATCTCAATTTTAATGGTTAAAATCCTCAACTTTAGACCTATAGAATTAATTTTGAATTTAGTAAGGACTGCTCAACATACTAGACCAAACATTAATTAGCTATTGGTATTTACGAACTCTCGAAACTAGGAATTCACTAATTTTTAATTTAAACTCAACATATTCAATTATAATTCAAACTTGTAGAACATATAATCAATTGCTCATTTCAATATCACTTAAATTTCTTTCTTTCTATGCTTCCTAATCAAAATCTTGAGGCTCATTGATTTTTAGATTACACTAATTTACTTGACTTGCTTTAACTATAAATAGTTTTGATAAAAAGATGATTTTTTTTTTTATAAATTTGAATGAACCTTACAAGAAGACATTAATAAAAATAATATTCATAATAGCGATTGGTATTTGTGAACACCCGCAACTAGGAATTCACTAATTTAATTTATAAACTCAAGATATTCAATTATAATTCAAACTTGTATAGCAAATACTCAATTGCTCATTTCAATATCACTTAAATTTCTTGCTTTATGTGCTTCCTAATCAAAACCTTGAGGTTCATTGATTTTTAGATTACACTAATTTACTTGACTTGCTTTAACTATAAATAGTTTTGATAAAAAGACAAAGTATTTTTTTTGTAAATTTTAATGAACCTTACAACAAGACATTAATGAAAAGAATATTCAAATTAGCTCTTGGTATTTACGAACTCTTGCAACTAGGAATTCACTAATTTAATTTATAAACTCAACATACTCAATTATAATTCAAACTTGTAGAACAAATACTCAATTGCTGATTTCAATATCACTTAAATGTCTTTCTTTCTATGCTTCCAAATCAAAATCTTGAGATTCATTGATTTTTAGATTACACTAATTTACTTACTCGCTTTAACTATAACTAGTTTTGATAAAAAAAGATAAAAAAATCTATTGGAAGATTTTAATGAATCTTACAACAAGATATTAAAGAAAATAATATTCGAATTAGATACCCATTCCACCTTTACCATTAATTTTTTTAATCCCATTACACTCTACTCTCATCAATCTTAGAATTATGAGTTTTGGATATCAATAGTTAGGCCCTCATTTGGATTGGTTTACAACTAATTAAACTAGATTATCTTCTTACTCAATGGACCATTTGGTAATCTAACTTACCTAGATATGATCAAAAGACCAAGTGATCACCATGGGACCCACTTGTCCACGTAGGACCTACCCACCATTAGACAATCAGATCAACCATTTGTCTTTTCGAAAGTGGGTCCCATTTTGAAAAAAATAATTGGGTGATCAAAAAAGTTGCATGATAATTACTTCAATCGCACGTTTGTGCATCTAAACTTTCTTCATCAACCACCGTGAACATTTGAATCATCAAATTTTGACTACATTGCGTATCTACAAAATTCATGCTAACAATAAAAGCACCAAACATAAAGGATGAAAATAGTGCCATGATGACATACTTGTTGGCATGGTTTGGAAGTTTACATTAAAAAATTAGATTGTTAAGATAGAAAAATGGGTTAAATGGAGATTTCACCTTAGGCCTTGTGATTATGAGATTTTTTTTTCTTAAAATTTTTGTGTTTTATGATATATGGTAGCATGTAAAGTGGTTATCTGTTTTTAATGTGAAAATAGAACAATAGGGTCAAATGAAGATTTAAAATCTTAGGAACAATGGGGTTAAATGAAGATTTCATTTTAGGGCTTGTGATTATGCGATTCTTTCTTTCAAAAATTTGGTGTTTCATGATACATAGTAGTGTGTAAAGTAGATAGAATTATAATTAATCTTATCTTGTACTTTTCAATAACAACATAAAAACTACTCCTTTCAAGGATAAAAAAGATGAACAACCTATTGGGTCAGAGTCAATTGAACGCGACCCCATTTTTGTTCACAATTACACCATTTATGATAAGATAGAAAATGATCTCTCTAAAATTAAGGCCAATTTCCTTGACATGGAAGCCAAGATGGTTAGCATGTCCAAGTTCAATTCCAAAGTTATGCATTGGTCTGCTACCACTCTATTATTGTTGCAAGATTAAAAACAAAAAAGAACATGGGTATGTTAAAGGAAATCATAAGGAATTGTTTAAGTTCCTCATTGAGGACTACGGCTAGCTTTGGACTAGTCTGTTGCTTTTTAATTTTCATTGTTATTTTTATAATATTTATGATAGACTCTGTCTTGTGGCTAAAAAGGATATTTTAATGTGTTGTTAAAATGTTATAAGTCATTTGTGGACTTGTTCTTCCTACTTGCAAGCTTTCATTTTTAAGGTTCAACACCCTTGTTTTGCTACATAATATTATAAAAATAATAGTTTGAATATTATGTAAGTTTATGATAATTAATACAATTTTATTATTATTTTAAAACATATAATGTTTTCATGTTGAAGCTAACACTAGAGCTTTATACAAATAATGAAACTATCTTAAAAGGTGTTACATGGCTCCACAACCTTTACTTTAAAAAGAAATAATCCATGATTTCTTTTTCAATTTATATCCACACATATTCTAGTCTAGTAGTTACCTATTAATTTATGTCAACACATAAATATCTAGTACACAATTTTATTTCAACAAAAAATGTGATTGTTAAAGCTTTGCAAGTCTACATAAAAATCCTAAGAATAAAAATCTTGTATCATAGAAAATTATATGTTTCTATGGGATATTCCATTAGTTTAAACAAGGATATAAATATTAAACAAAATATAAGAAAATGATCTAATTTAATTGAAATAAATTTTGAGGTTAGTCAATCCGAACCTTAATAGTTATTGGTTATTTCCTCTTTGAATTATACAAGAAGATTTCACTAAGGTGATAGTTAAATGAGTTCAAATAAAAAAACAAAAAAAATATTACTTCAATTTTTTTTTTAAAAAATTATCATTCTTATTAAAAATTTATGGAAAATAAAATTATTTAATTTAAACATTTTGAAATTTACCTTAAATAAACAATCTTTATTATTTAAATACTTTTAAAAAATTAACCTCCATGATAATAAACAATGCAACAACTATTTAAAATTAAAATTTGAAATGAAAGGGAAATGAGGGTGCTAGTCTAATAATGCAAATTAGATCAAATCCACTCCCCTCCCTTGATTGTTCCTCCTATTTCTATGGTTCCTCCAGTAGTCATCCCACCTACAACAACTCATCTTCCTATTCTAGCTACAACAACAACAACAACTCCTCTCATTCTTGTAGCAGCAACAACACCGCCTAGACCAGTTGCGCATCGCTACACACAAAGAATCATAGATGATTGTGTCCTTGGGTGGATGGAAGGCAAAGTTGGTTGGATCACTTGGATTAAGATAAGATGAGATGATAGATACAAAGATGGTTTATTTTAGGCTTATTCTAGATTGTTGTTACAGATCCTTTTTGCTAGCATTCTCTAATTCGTGTTTTATTGTATTAGATCTAGAGTAATTTCAAATACTTGATGTAACTATGGGATAAATTTCTTTGCAAGAGGCCACAGTAAACTCTCGAGTGTATATCTATTTTGGTCACTTTATATCTAATAGGCTTATTCTAGATTGTTGTTACAGATCCTTTTTGCTAGAATTCTCTTATCCATGTTTTTTTGTATTAGATCTAAAGTAATTTTAGATACTTGATGTAACTATGGTATAACTTGATCTGCTAGAAGACACACAATAAACTCTAGTGTATATCTTGTTTGGTCACTTTATATCTAATACAAAAAAATTCATTATTTTATAGAGTATCTTTTTTATACAATAATTTAAATAAAACATAATTTTGACAACATAGTTTATAAAACATCAGTCCACACTCATTTATTGTACGTGTTGTACTTGTCATAGGCAAATAACTATTGCATTCACCTATGCATAATTAATTCATTTTTTTGCACCAATAAAAGTTCTAAATATTTTTTGATAATTTGAATTTATCCAAAGTTAACATATTTATTTCTTAAGTTAATATATTATACAGAATAATTATCGGAAATATGATTGGTTGAATTCTTTTGGTGTTATAGGACCCCTTTTTTTGGAGCTGCAAAAATAGTTTCTATACCACTATGTCTAAGGCAATGTTTTAGGGCACGATGCCCCATATTTATGGAATCGATGATTTTATAAGAATAAAAATTGTCCTACATTTCAATTCAATCTATATTATAAGAACTAAAATTCTAGGTAAAGGATAATTTTTTTTTTTTAAAATGGTTTGATATAAATACTCACAACTTATAGTAAGGAAACTATTATTTTCACTTTGTTTCTTATATTTTATTTAAAATTATTTATTATAAAGTATGGGCATAAAACTTTATGTTATTTTTTAATATTTTAATATTATTTTTCAATATTTTTTAATACCATGTTCATTATTTTTGAGTTAGGTTAGAGTTATGCTCGTTTAATTTAATACCCTATTCTTATAAGTGGAATATAATTAGGTAATATTATAATATAAATTATTATTTTAATACAACTTTATGTTTTTAAAATTAAAATCAATTACAATACATATAATTTTAATCTAGCATAATGAATTGTAATCAAAATGCTAAAGCAAGTTAAACCCTAATCCTAAAACTAATTGAACACCAAACCAAATTAAACACTAAACCTAACCCAAATTTTACCCTAACCTTACACTGAAATAAATTGAACCCTAACACTAAGCCTATTTGAACACTAAAGTAAACTAAATCCTAATCCTAAACCTAATCAAATAGTATAAGAAATTAAACCTAACAATTATCAAATTTGTGTTGTAATCCAAACAAATCAAGAGGACATAGAATCAAATCAAATCCTAAGCATTTTAAAACATAACCTTAAACATTATTGAACTCAAACCTCACTCCATAAGTTAAATAAATACCAACTTTATCTTTGAACCTAGTGTAATTATAATCTTTAAACAAAAATATTAATCCTATAACTAAAAATAAACCAAATTGAATCTTAAACCTAATAGTAGACAAAGCTAAGTCCAAACCCCAAACCAAATTAAACCCCACCCTTACCACTTAAAAGCTTGAAACTTAGTTCCATAATAATAAACAAAAATAAACCCTTAACCTAAACTAGAATGAATTGTAATCAAAACCCTAAAGAAAGTTCAACCCTAATCATAAAACTAATTGAACAACAAACCACATTAAACACTAACCCTAACCCAAATTTTACCCTAACCTTACACTAAAACAAATTGAACCCTAACACTAAAGTAAATTGAATCCTAACCCTAAACCTAACCATACAGTATAAAAAAATTAAACCTAACAATTATCAAATTTGTGTTGTTCTTTTAATCCAAAAAAATCAAGAGGACATAGAATAAAATTAAATCCCAAACCTTTTAAAATATAACCTTAAACATTATTGAACTCAGAGCTCACTCCATAAGCTTATATAAATACCAACCTTAACTTTCAACCTAATGTAATTATAATATTTAAACAAAAATATTAATCCTATAACTAAAAATAAAACAAATTGAATGTTAAACCTAATAGTAGACAAAGCTAAGTCCAAACCCCAAACCAAATTAAAATCCACCCCTAACACCTAAAAACTTGAAAATTAGTTCCCTAACAATAAATGAAAAAACCCTAAACCTAAACCAGAATGAATTTTAATCAAACCCCTAAAGAAAGTAAAGCCCTAATCATAAAACTAATTTAGCATCAAACCAATTTAAACACTAACCCTAACCCAAATTTTACCTCGACCTTACACGAAAAAAAATTGAACCCTAATACTAAGCCTATTTGAACACTAAAGTAAATTGAACCCTAACCCTAAACCTAATCAAACAGTATAAGAAATTAAACCTAAAAATTATCAAATTTGTCAATAGATATAGTAGAAATATAGATAAAGAGGGAGATATATATAGAGTGGGAGATATATATGTAAATAGATAGAGCCAGGGAGAGAAATGGATATTTTTATAGAAAATTAGAGAGATATAGAATGAGAGAGCAATAGGGAGAGAGGGAGAGAAATGAGAGAAATAGCGGTATAAAATAGGAGAGATAAATGTAGCGAGAATGATAGAGGGTGGAGAGAGAGATATGTAAGGAGAGGCAAGAAGATAGAATCAAATCAAAATCCAACCCTTCTAAAACAAAACCTTAAACCAAATTGAATCTTAAAACTAATAGTAGATAAAATTAAATCCAAATACTCAACCAAATTAAACCTTACCCATAACACTAATAAAAAATCAAAACTTAGTTCCCAAAAATTAAACAAAATTAAACCCTAAAATTAAACCAGATTGAATTATGAACGTAATCTTAAAGAAAGTTCAACCCTAATCATAAACCTAATTGAGCATCAAACCAAATCAAAACAAATTACACCATATCCCTAGACAAAAATTCACCATAACCAAAATCTTCATCATAATCGAACCATCAACCATATTTAACCTTACCCTAAGATTAAAGTAAAATTTTCCCTTATTGTGAACCTAAATAGATATTTTACCAAGTTTAGTCCTAAATTTAATGAAACCATAACCCTCATAGTAAACCAAAACATAAATTAAACTATAACACTAATCCTAAATATAATTATACCCTAAAATTATTACTAAGTCAAACACAAATCAAAACCCAAATTGAACTATAAGCCTACCCCTAAATATAATTAAACCCTATACCTAAGACTAAACCAAAACCCAAATTGCATCCTTAGCTTAAATAAATCATTAATCATAAGATAAACACTAAACCAACTTGAACTTAATTGTAACACTAGACCAAATTGAGCATTAACCATAAACCTAAACTAAATTACACCATAATCCTAACACTCAAACCATATTGAACTCTTACCCTAAACCATCTTAATCCTAAAACCAAATTCAACATTAACCCTTACTCTAACTGAACATTTAAACCAACTTTGAATTCTACCACTAACTCTCATTCTATACATATTCCTAAACCTAACACTAAACTAAATTAAATATTAAACCTAAATTTAATTGAATTATAACCCTAAATCTAAACAACAACGAAAATTTAGTCCTCATCGTAAAGCTAATTGAATAGTACAACAACTTAAACCATTACCAAAATCCTAGATAAGTTTTTTTTAAAAACTGTAAAATAGTTCCCCTTAAATTCAAAAACTAGGGCCACACACAATTTAGACAAGATGAATTCTCAATTCACATAATTTAAGTCAATTCTTCTGTAACATACAACCTATGCTCATTAATGAGATTAACATTTGCCGAAGCACCACCGGGAACCGTCGGCACCATAGTAGCGACATAATTCACAGGCAGTGGAGAGACGTAACGATCGGTGCCTCGACCCTAAGAAACAATATCTGCCACCTCCAAACAAGAGGCGAGGCGGTCTTGCACTACCTACTGATGCGCCATTTTCCTAATGGTCGCCTGCTAGGTGAAAACCTCCACTTTTGTGAGCTCTGCTGCCTCCTCTGCCTTCTTCTGCGCCTCCTTGTCCAGGGGACGAGTGACCTTCTCCAGTACGCCCCTGGCCGACGCCAGTGTTTGGTATACTTTTTCCTTCACGCCGCTCGTTATCGTCACCAAATCTTCCTTCGCTTTCGCCTTCGATTCCTTGCTTGCAGCATCGATGGTTTCCTCTGATGCAACCATTAAAATGATCTCTTTGTTTACTAAATCCTAGATAAAATTGAACCCTAAGTCTAATGTAAAAATATATTGAACCCTAGCCCTTATACTAAACAAAAATAAACCTAAACCGTAAAGGAAATTGAACATTAAACCAAATTGAACCCTAATCATAAACTAATATAGCGTAAAACTAACAACAAACAAAAATAAAACCCTTATTAAATCTATTTAAAAAATAAACCTTATTTTAATCTCTAACTCTGACCCTAGCCCTACAAGTAAACCAAATTTAACCTTAATCATTTAAATCTTATAAAATGTAATCCTAAACCTGTTGGTGCTCAAACCAACAGATTGGATTTCCTATGGACTTGCCAATCCAATGTTGGGAAACCCAAGTGATTTGGCCAACTAGCTGGAAGTCTCAACCAAAGGCAAGGTTGGAACTTCTGCAATTCTGGCTTTGCAGGACCAAGGCTGGTAGGCCTATACCTCAACCTTAATCTATTGGTTGGAGGTTTTTTTTTATAGCAGATAGAATACACTTCAAACCCTCTCTCTCAAGTATGGAAAGGGCACTTGAAATAAATCAAACTGTAATCAATACAACATAAACTGCAAGACTAAGAATAATTTTGTTAATTGTAAGAATGCTTTGAAAATATGTATAAATTGAATGAATGCTGAATAGAATATCTCAACAACTTTAAACAATGAACTAAATGACTATATCCAATAGTTGATAAGATCAGTGCCTATTTCAACTTGGGCAATAGAGTCAATATAATTTCAATCCTATGTACAACCTTGCAAGACAATATATATTCCAACACCATCAAATATTCAAATGCTATAGATGCAGATAAATTAAGCCTATTTATATCCTTGCTATTTCAACTGAAATTAACTCCTCTGGTTGGGAGTCCAATTGAACAAGAAGCTGGAAACACTAACTTTTCTCGAACTCCTTGATAATCAAACAGGGATATGAGACATGTAAAATATCTACACAAGCATTGAAAGAATATAAATTGAATCTTCCTTCAATAATTTCAAGGGACTAACTGAAATGAATTAAAATTTCTTACCACAAGTGAAATAGAAAACACTTATCTTTTGTTAATTTTGAACTAATAGTACATTCGAGTCCATGTTATAGTTGCGATCAAACTCTAGAACTAGGAATAATGATAATGATAATAATAATGATCTCACATGGTCTTGGAATCCCTATTTACATAAATCCAAGGGATGCGTACAAGCTTCAAACCAATGTGTCTCTTCATAACTAATACCTAACCCTAAGCTCAACAACTGAACAATCATTGTTACAATTAAGGAATGTTTTACATTCTTGTTTGAAAACCGTTGCCAACCATTGGGATTCATAATAATAGTCTTCTAGTAGATCATATGATTTTGTCTGATATAGTTTAAATAATATTTTTTGTATATGATTATCATGTTGCTTTGATCACATGCTCATCCATTGGCAACCATATAAACTCTACTTGATAATAGATATTATCACTTATATCTTGAACAACTTCAACATTAAGAGCAAAGTCATCGACGTTGTCAACCATATTCTAGCATCCTCTATCCTTGTAAATATTTATTTAAGAACGTCTGCATGTCCTCATCCTTTAGTCCTGAAGATCACATAATCCCATCAGCAGATGGATCCATGGTATTCGTCATCCTCAAAACCCTACATGTAAAACGATAACGACATATCAAATAATAAACAAAAATTGGCATAAAATATAATTAAAATATTGAAATGACATAAATAAATCCATGTCAACATTGCCACCCAAGCACCATATCCTTTTCATTTTCTAGGACATGTGTCAACATCGCGTAATTCTGTGATGGATAAAGAAAGTTTAGTTTATGTTTGCGGGATCACGCCAGCCATCGATTCCTTCCGTGCTTTAACAACCGATCATTTTTACTTAGAACTTGTGGGTTCGGGACATTCGTTGTTCAGGCATGATCCCGTGAAGGATAAAAAATGCACATCTTCTAATCACGGGATCACATCCACCGTCGATCTTTTCTATTCTTTAACCGCCGATCAACCATAAGTTTCCCTTAAAACTCGATCACCTTTTCTGCTTTGTTAAAATGCCATTGTTGATCATACCCACATTCTAAAAGAAAAGGACTTTAGTAGTGCATACTTTAACCATGCTTTAAACTGACGTACATCCTTATCAATGTGCTTGACGAATCTGGTAATGCCAGTTGTTATCCTTACTGTCTTATTTCTCAGAACATCTGCGGGCCCAGAACACGTGGTGATAGTGCGTGATCCCATGAATAGTAAAAAATGTACATCTATGCTTAGCAAAATTATGACTGTCATTGATCTTCACTGAGGTTTAACCATAGATCTTCCTTCATTCCTCAGAGTACTTGCGGGCCCAGGACACATGGTGACAATGCATGAATCCATGATGGATAAAGATCATTCACTTTTATATTTTCAAAATCATGCCAACCGTTGATCCTTGCTGAGGTTTTAATCGTTAATCCTAACATACTTCAACATGTCCAGTCACCCACATTGCAAACCACATCCTCCAAAAGGCCCAATATAATTAACTTGATACTTCAACTCTTTGATTAATGTGGGATAATATTGTTGAGTATAAAACTTAANAAAACATTGAACATAAAAACCATCTTGTGTGACCATGGTGATGCAAATGATAAATTCTGTGGAAGATGCAGCATAATCATGGGGATAAAACCTGCAAAAACACAACATGGGTCTACGCAAAGATAATATAATAAAATGATAAAGTTAGGAACACCCTCTAAAAACACGCAATGACTATATTTATGAATTTGAATATGAATATGCAGGCTGAGAGATATAATAATTCAACAATAGGATAATTCATGAAATAGAAAGTTATAAATCACAATGATATGGGTATAGAGTATACTTCCCTAAGTTATCTGGATATGAAAGTTTGTCTATAAATTTGGGTTGTACCAATGGCTCTTTTTGGGGATGTGTGTTCATATATAGACACAACAAGATCTCAGTAATCTCTGGAGAAGTAGACCCTACAACATCACTCCCTTTTGTGGATTCTTGTTAGGTCTCAATTTGGTATCCCCAGGCCCCAAAAAGTGAGCACCATTCTTTCCCTCTATCAAAATTTTTATTATGTTCATGTAACACTTTAAATATTCTTAGCATGACACCATGATTTGTTCTACCGTCTTTCATCTTCTGATCAACTGATTTCCTTTTGAAATTCTGAGAAAAGATCCTCTTAAGATCATATCTTCCTTTATACCTAGCTGCAAATTATTTCATATTTCTATTTTTGTCTAGATTTTCCACGGTTTCAAGATTTGAAACATCACATATTCCTTTGGCCCGTTCTTCTGTTGATGATATCATACTCTCACCGTTATAGTGTTCATCTTCAAAACTCACTATACTAGCCATACTATTTGGACATACTTCACCCTTCTTAAATAATGGATTTAAGTATACAAAGAAATCATCTCTGAAAACATTATCACAATAGTTTGCATGATCCTTTTCTATTGTTTCACTATATAATGGATTTGAAATAATTTTGAGGTCATTCTCACATGTATCTTCTTCTTCTTTATGCTGATCATAATGCACACTTTCACTAGATGGATCATCTTTTTGAGAGTATTCATGCATTTCATCAACCAGGCCAATATCTTCATTATCTGCAGAAATCTCCTCCCCTCGCGTGTGTACTGATTCACTAGTTTGTTCATTCTGGTGAACTGAGAACTTTTTTGTCTATTTCTCTGAACATGTTTCTGATATTCTACGTCTAATAATTCTGAGATTTCTCCTGTACTGAGAAGGTCTTCTTCCTCATAATCATGGTCATTGATACCTATTTCCATACAAATCTCACCATGTATAGATTCTTCTTCAACCTGATCTGAATTTTCTTCCTCCATGTCATCATTCTTTTCATTTTTATTAATTTCAACACAAGTGTCATCATGGTTCTCACGTATGGATGCTTCTTTATCCTCTACATGGCTAGTGCATTCATCTTCCTTACTATGTAATTCAGACAAATGGTACCATTCTAGATTGTCAGATTCAACTTTTTGTGAAACATCCCCTTCTAGGTATTCTTCATCCATTATTTTGAACAAAATCGTTAAACTCGATTCACCTAAGATTTGCAATTCATGAATTTTATTTAAGAATTTCTTGCATGGAGGCATGATGTTTGAAGTTATTTCCTGATAAATATTTACCATTCTCATGAACAAATGTGATGAAAATTCACCTTCATATATTTCCAAATTGAAAATGCATCCAATGGAGATATGTAAGGTTTTTCTTCCATAATGTAATTCTGATTTTTGTCCCGTTCATAGCACACATTCTCTTCTTCCCCACTGACATCATAAAACGTATCAAGAAACCATTTTTTGAACTGTCTCCATGATGAAATGGACTGTGTATATAATGATTCATATTCTTTTCTTGCATAATCCCTGAATTTCTTGGCAAATGGAATCATCACCTGGCCTTCTTCATCAATTTCATAATCTTCTATTAATAAGTAGAATACTTTTAAATGCCATTTTTCTGATTCATCATAATCACCATGAAACCTTGGTACAACTTGTGCAAGATATGAAAACAACTTATTAGTATTACATAGAAATTCTCTGAATTCCAATGTCCTAATGTCATCTGGAATTAAAAATTTTCTCAGAAGAAGTGATTTTATCATTTGAAAATAAAATTGCTATCACAAAAATAAAAAAACAACTTCATCTCCCTTTGGGTCTTCTCCCTCAGTAGATTCACTGGCTTAAATGTTTATTAAATAGAGTCGCCACCTTCTTGCTAGAAGGAAAATACTTACTGTATTTTGAGTCCTTTCTTCCAGTTGAGTTTTTCTTTACCAGAAACTCTAAAACTGTTCTTATAAAGAATCCCCAGTAGAGTTTCCAATCTGTTGGTGCTCAAATCGACATATTGGATTTCCTATGGACTTGCCAATCCAATGCTGGGAAACCCAAGTGATTTGGTGAAATAACAAGTCCCAACCAAAGGCAAGGTTGGAACTTCTGCAATTCTGGCTATGCAGGACCAAGGCTAGTAGGCCTATACCTCAACCTTAATATATTGGTTGGAGGTTTTTTTATAGAAGATAGAACACACTTCAAACTCTCTCTCTCTCTCTCTCTCAAGTATGGAAAAGGCACTTGAAAGAAATCAAACTGTAATCAATACAACACAAACTGCAAGACTAAGATTACTTTTCTCAATTGTAAGAATGATTTGAAAATATGTGTAAATTGGATGAATGGTAGATAGAATATCTCAAAACTTTAACAATGAATCAAATGACTATATCCAATAATTGATAAGATCAGTTCCTATTTCAACTTGGGCAATAGAGTTAATTCACTTTCAATCCTATGTAAAACCCTGCAAGACAATATATATTCCAACACCATCAACTATTCAAATGCTATAGATGCAGAGAAATTAAGCCTATTTATATCCTTTCTAGTTCAAATGAATTTAACTCCTTTGGTTGGGAGACTAGTTGAACAAGAAGATGGAAACACTAACTTTTCACGAACTCCTTTATAATCAAACAGGTCTATAAGACATGTAAAATCTCTACACAAGCATCTCAAGAATAGCAATTGAATCTTCCTTCAATAATTGAAAGGGACTAATTGAAATGAATGAAACTTTCTTACCACAAGTGAGACATAAAACACTTATCTTTTATTGATTTTGAAATAAGAGTACATTAAAGTCCATGTTGCAGTTGTGATCAAATTCTAAAACTAGAAATAATAATAATAATAATCTTGTCACATGGTCTTGGAATCCCTATTGATATAAAATCCAAGGGATGCATATAAGCTTCAGACCAATGTGTCTCTTCATAACTAAAACCTAACCCTAAGATCAACAACTGAACATCATAGTTACAATTAAGGAATGATTTACATCCTTGTTTGACAGTAGTTGTCGACCATTGAGATTTATAGTAATGGTCGCTAAAAAATCACTTGTGATTTGTCTGAGATAACTTAATAATGATTCTGTGTATGATCATCACGGTGCTTCAATCACGTGATCATTTATTGGCAACCATATAAACTCTGCTTGAAAATGGATATTATCACTGATATCTTGAACAAATTCAACATTTAGAACATAGTCATTAACGTTTTCGACCATAATCTGGCATCCTCTATCCTCATAAATATTTCTTTAAGAATGTCTACATGTCCTCATCCTTCAGTCTTAAAGATAACATTATGCCATCGAAAAATAGATCCATGGTATTCATCATCCTTGAAACCCTCCATGTAAACCAATAATGACGTATCAAATAATAGACAAAACCCTACATGGCATAAAATATAATTAAAATATTAAAATGAGATAAAGAAATCAACGTCAACACTTCCACCCAATCATCTTATCCTTTTCATTATCAAGGACATGTATCATCATCGCATGATTCCAAGATGGATAAAGAACTTATAGTTTCTATTTGTGGGATTTGTTAGTAATAACTGAGAGGGGGGGGGTGAATCAGTGGCCTCAAAAATTTATCCTTCAAACATTAACCACCAATCAAATAAACCTCAAATTATTAAGTCCCTACAAGATGCATTCCATGAAATACTTATAATGAATAACTGTCTGTCAGTTTTCCTTGTCTGTCCTTATTCTCCTTGATTATCGATAAGCAGTATAACTATTTACCGAAACTCAGTAAATAAGTAGAGTATACCGATCAACCCAGTGTTAACTATGTCAGATACAAAACAATAAAGAAATG
>MU224045.1:381119-425867 GCA_018584345.1 Thuja plicata | reverse complement strand
TGTCAAGAAAAATATCAAAAGTTGGAACAAGAATGTTTTTGGGGACATCTTCAAAACCAAGGATAAAATTAAAATGGAGTTAAAAGAAATTCAAGAGGAAATCCAATCTGAGGGTCTTTCTAAGAATATGACATCCAAAGAACAGTAGGTCCTTGTGGATTACCACAACATAATTGCCAAAGAGGAAACTTTCTGGAGACAGAGATCTAGATCATTATGGCTCAAAGCTGGAGATAAGAACACTAGGTTCTTTCACCTTACGACCCTCAAAAACAAAGCTTCAAACAGGATTCATTCCTTATTATCTCCTAGAGGTATCATCACTAAGGAAGAGGAAATCTGAAAGGAGATGATAGAGTACTTCACGGGCCTTCTTACTAAAGACCAAAATCTTAGTCATGGGGATTAAAGAAAACTTCTCGACTGTATTCCTAGTATTTTGGATAATTAGAGTAACTCCTTTCTCAAAGATATTCCTAACGGTGATGAAATTAGGAAGGCCATTCTTTCTTTTGAAGGAGAAAAATCCCTGAGGCCAGATGGATTTCAGATGTTTTTCTTCGAGCACTTCTAGGAAATTACTGGTAAAAATGTCTGCTCTGTAGTTAAGGAGTTCTTTGGGTCTAAAACTATCCTCAAAGAGATCAATGCCACTTTCATAGCCCTGATTCCAAAAAAACTAGGAGCTGACACTGTGGACGGCTTTAGACCTATAAGTTTGTGCAACTCTTTTTATAAAATCATATCAAAAGTCCTTACTTCTAGATTGTTGAGCATCCTTCCTAGTTTGATTTCTCCTTAGCAGAATGGCTTTGTGCCAGGGAGGCAGATTCTGGACTCGATAATGGTTGTTCATGAGAATATCCATTCACTCTATGCATCCAAAAAACAAGGCTTTCTGATGAAATTGGATCTATCCAAAGCTTATGATCATGTGGACTGGGAATTCCTCCCCCATGTTTTGAGTTCTTTTGGTTTTGATGAGGGAGTGATCAAAATCATTATGCAGCTGGTTACTACGGTTTCCTCCTCTATTCTGGTTAATGGGGGGTCCTCTCACTTCTTCCACCCTGTTAGAGGCTTGAGACAAGGAGATCCCATTTCCCCTATTTTGTTTTCTATCATGGCAGAGAGTCTAGGTAGATTCATCCAAAGCCTTGTGAACAAAGGCTTGATCTCTGGCCTTCAACCTTCTTCAGCCCAACTAAGATGCTCGCATGAGCAATTTGTTGATGACACAATAATGATGGGAGAAGATTCAGTTAAAGAAGCTAGAAATATGAAAATGGCTCTGAATACTTACACTCGAGCTTCGGGTCAATTAATAAATTGAGAGAAAAGTTCTCTCTTTTTCTATAACACTCCTGATGAGAGACAAAGGAAAATTTCCTCTATATTAGGTTGTAAGATTGGGGTTATCCTGACTCCTTACCTGGGCCTCCCTCTTTGCATTAAACCTGATGGTACCTTTTGGAATAAGATCATTGATAGATTTCACAATAAGCTTGCAGGCTAGAAAGGAGCTACCCTCAGCCTGGCAGGGAAAGTTCAACTTCTTAAGTCTACACTTCATAATCTCCCAGTTTATGCTCTTAGCCTCTTCAAGATCCCCAGTAAGTATGCTGATCTAATTGAAAAAATCCAAAGGCATTTCTTATGGTCGGGAGTGGACGAAAAAAAGAAATTTAATCTGGTTGCTTGGGAGGTGGTTTGTAAACCTAAGAAATGGGGAGGATTGGGGATCAGAAGAATAAAGAACACTAATAAGGATCTTATGGCTAAACAACGCTGGAGAATATTTGAGGAAGAAAGGGAATGGAATTCTATCCTGAAAAGAAAATACCATATCCAATCTCTCAAGGACATGCTTAATAACCCTCAGGAAGTTAATGGATCCTTTATATGGAATAGTATCTGMAGAGGAAAAGAACTAATTAAAAAGGGAGTGAGATGGAAACTGGGAAATGGCAGGAAGATAAACTTCTGGGAGGACAAATGGCTGGAAAATAAAGCCCTTAAAGAGAATGAAGAATGGAGCTTGGCTATTCTTGATTGCCAAGATATTGTGGGAGAAAAGGTGGCAGATTACTGGATTAAAGAAAAATGGGTGGACTTTGGTACCTTTGAGGGAATACCTACTCAAATCAATGCTCAACTCAACTCTTGGTTTCCTACTAATGATTTGGAATCTTTGAATTGGAGCCCGAAGCCTAATGGAAAATTCTCAGTTGCTTTAGCTTTAGCCCTTTTACTCACTAGTGGCTCCCAGCCTCTTAGTGCTTAGGTTTGGAATTCCAACCTTATCCCTAAAATTAATATTTTTTTTTGGCTCTTGACACAGGATAAAATCCTTACGGTGGATAATCTCCATAAAAGAGGTTTCATAATGCCTAACAGATGTTACCTATGTCTCTTTGAAGTTGAAAAATGTAACCATCTATTGATACACTGTCCCTTCTCTAATCAAGTTTGGGACTTAGTGTTTAAGTATTTTTATGTGGATTGGGTCAAACCTTATAGTGCTCAGGAGCTGATCACTCAATGTATGTGTCCTAGAAAAGGTAAAGACTAAAAGGAGATGTGGAAACTCTTCCTTCCTCATTTCTCTTGGAGGATATGGAAGGAGAGGAATAATAGGGTCTTCAGAGAGAAAAAATCATCCCATCCAGTAGTGGATAATCATATAATAAGAGGAATGCTAGAAAATTTAAATGTGTCTTTTCCTCAAAGGAGTAACATTTTGAACCTTCAGGAAATATCAAGTTTTGAATGGGGGAACCTTGGAAATCAAGAGACTAAGACTTTAGAAAAGAGGGAAAATACAAGATGGTCTGCTCCACCTTATAGATGGGTGAAAGGAAACTTCGATGGAGCTGCAAAGGGGAATCCAAGAAAAGATGGAGGTGGTGGATGTATAAGAGATAGTGCTGGGAATCATCTGGGGGAAATTGACGCTCCTTTTGGCAATCAAACAAACCATGTTGCTGAAGCAATGGCAGCTCTTATGGTTGTCTACCAGGCTAAAGAAAAAGGAATTTTGAAATTCTGGTTGTAGGGAGATTCATTAAATATCATTAACTGCATCACTAATATGATTCAAGTTAGACAAAATTAAATAAAATCTTCTTCTTTTTGAAGATAGTTCTATTTCCCATGTGTATAGGGAAGGAAATAGGGTTGTAGATAGCTTAGCCAATGTGGGTGTTAAATGTGAATCGATGACATCATGGAATGGGGAGGTGGATTTAAGTTTTGAGATTTCACATCTCATCAAGTACGACAAAGTGAATCAAAATGAAGGCTCATTGAGAATAACTATTAATGATGATTATGATAGCTAAGTTTAATTATGGCTACTACTGTCAGCCGAGGCTTGTGGGTTTGAAATAAATTTACTACTCACATGGAATTTGGGTCACAAATAGCAAGCGAAACTAGAAAAAGCTAAAGCTCTACTCTCTGCTAAACTGCAGCCTGCTAGTTCAAAATTTCTCAACAATGGGGGGGGGGGGGGTGAANGGGGGGGGGGGTTGAAGAGGGAGGAGCTGATGGATTGCTCAAAACGGAAGAAGAAGAGGAAGGTTTGGAGAAGACACAGAAATGGGGGAGTAACGAGCTTCATGGAATGCTTGCACGGTTCGGATAAAGAAATCACGAAGAAATTTATAGATGGTTGGAAGAACAGGAGGGTTAATCACTGGGGAAAATCTATCCCGCCAACCCTGAATCTCATCTCTAAAATCACAGGCACTCCAGAAGAAGGAATGAAGTTTTATAGAGATGAAAAAAGGATGGGCACTCAAGGTTTCAAAATCTTCCCAAAAAATGAAGAAGAG
This sequence comes from Thuja plicata, assembly GCA_018584345.1. NCBI lineage: Eukaryota > Viridiplantae > Streptophyta > Pinopsida > Cupressales > Cupressaceae > Thuja > Thuja plicata. The sequence continues at coordinate 422,031 of MU224045.1, read as the reverse complement.
CAATCCCTTCTGACTAAGAGCAGGGGAGATTATGTAGACATAAAGAAGATCAAAAGCCATTGGGCTAACATCCTTACTGTGATGATTGAATACTTTACTTTGGATAGTAGGTATTCAAAAATCTATAATCTTCATTTCATCCTTGCGAATCATTTCAGGCACTAGAAGTTTGTTTCTTTCTCCTACTATTTACTCAGCTCTCTAAATAATAGTATTATTCAACACAAGAAAAAAGCTTTGAACCCTGTTCTACATGAAGGTTTTATATTGCTTATTTCTGATTATATGAAAAATCAAGTCTCGGATCCAATCCCTAAAAGGGTCAAAGGGAAGTTCAGAAAGATGAACAGGTTATTAAGAAAGTGAAAACTAAGAAGAGGGATCAAAGAAAGATCAAGAAAAAGGAGATTACTAAGGAAGAGACGGAGGTCAGCCTAAATACCCAGAGCAATGAAGAGGATAAAACCCAAGATGAGGAAAAAATGGAAGAGCTTGAGACAGATGAGGTTGATTCAGGAAATCCCAATATGAACCAGGCCAATGATGATGAGGTCTCCAATAAAGAGGATGATAAGATAGAATCAGATGACATTAATCTATATGAGGAAGATGAGAACATGGAGAAGGAAGAGGATTACCTCAAGCAGAATGAGGAAGATGAAAACAGAGAGAACGGGGATGGAGAGGATGAAAAAGAAAAAGAGAAGGAGGAGAACAAGGTTATTGAAATGGAGGAGAATAGAAGCCTTAGGAAAGAAGGTAAGAAAAAGAAAAAATAAAAACTTGACTCCGAATACAAAATGGTGGGTTTTGAGGCCGATGACAGAATCCTGAAAAGTTCAGAGGATTGTGGGGCTAACATGGAGAAGTGGATCAGGGAATAAATGAATACGATGAAATAGCACCTCAAAAACATGCAAGAAGCTGTGGAGCCTATCAACACCAGAATGGAAAAAATGGAGAATGAGGTGAAGATTAAGGTAAATAAAAAAAATAAAGATGATGACCTTACAGTTAGGGTCAATGAAATTATGGAAGATAAGCTCAATGAGATGAAAGCCCAGATTAGTCATAATGGGCACATGATAAATATCATTCTGAAACATAGTAATGAAGGGTTGAAAGTTTCAGTCTAGAACCTCAAAGCTTTATATGCTTACCTGGAAATAAGTCTGCTGGAAAGAACATCTTTCACGGTGGAGGGTGACATTGAGAGCGGGGGCCCGAGTATTAGAACTCACAGAGGAGTCAAAAGAAAAATTCCTGAGATCCCTAACGAGATGCTAAAGCTGAAGGAGTCTATTGACTTGATGGAAAATATGCAGAAAGAGGCTGAGGAAGCCTATAAAAAAATGCATTAAGCTGGGAGCTGCGCTGGATGGTCTGCTAGTTTTTTGCTGGGAACTGTACGTTTTAGTCTAGTTTTTTGTCTCTTCAGGTTTTGGGTTGTTTGTTTGGGTCCTGCTCTTTTGTTCATAGCAGGCATATCATGTTTGTAAGGGTTCTCATTGACTATCTTTAATATCCTTTTGTAAAAGGTTTCAGTTTCCTTTCAAAACCTACTTTTACCTTAATCAAAAATAGTGTGTATTGTAACCTTTAACAAGGTTGAATCCTAACATGGCTCACTTTAGAAGAGTGAAAAATAGTAACTAGTTGCAATTAGTGGTTTTCCCAAATTGGGTTTCCATGTTAAATATTGGTGTCATCTGTGTACATGTTATTTTCTTTATGCTTTATGTTTCTACACTTAATCAAAGGATAATCACAGTTAAATATCTTAAGATTGCTTTGTAACTGAGTAACAAAAAAATATCTTTGTTAACCGAGTAACAGTGATAAGTTTGATTAAGACATCTAAGGGACTTGGATTTTTTGTTGTGGTAACTGATTCAAACCTCCCCTCTCAGTTACTCAGCCCATTTCCTACAATCTTATAGGGTCATTTTAGGGTTTATATAAAAATAATAATATTTAAAATGTTTTTTTAGCACATGTTTTAAGTGAAAAATGAAAAAAATAAAAGTTTCTCCTTTTTTGGTATCCTAGGCCTTAGATGTGTTTGAGTTCTATGCTTAAGAAAGATTAAAAACTAGGGTTTATGAAATGAACTGAAACACCTTGGATTTATTTTTCCTTCTTCTAGCAAATTTCTTTCACTCGCGAAGTTGCAGATCCCTACTCCTTGTTGATTGTTATAGAATTATGCGGGGAAAACAAACTAAAAACAATAGATGTAATATACCTTTTGATAGAACCACAAATTAAATGAAAAATGTTGAAGAATATTAGATGCACATGAGACACTTTGTCTACAACCCATATGAAAACTATTCAAGCTGAAACAAGGAAGAAAAAACAAGGCATGTGAAATGAAACTCAGAACGCCCCGTTTCTAGAGCTTATTTTTTCAAGATTTTCATAAAAAAAAATCCCTAGAAAAATTTGAAAAGATCAATCAAACAAAAGGAAACTTAAAGATAAAAATAACTTTAATAAAAAAATCAAGATAGACCATAGGATAAAATTGTTGTTGTTGTTTTCCAAAGAAGAGAATTTAGTATTAGCAAGGCTCGTTGCTGCAGTTGAGCAGGTGATAGGTGGAGAACTAGAACAAAGGCACTTGCCCATAGGTATTATTATGGGGTTTGGCACCTAGTTGCTGATACTATTCATAGTGTTTTCTTAAACTAATTTAGCTATTGACATGAACATATCCATATATCTTTTTGTTGATATCAAGCTATTATGTGATCTATGTATATTACTCTTACATGTGATTCAGTGAGTGTTATTCTAAAGTAGTTATGTATATACAATTGTCTTGTGTACTTTAAAGTTATCATATTACTGTCATGTTGTAACAACACTTTGATGAAGAGAATGATACTTTAATTTTCTACATCTGAAATAAGATTTTGGAAGACTTATTCAAGGGGTCCCACTTGGTGATAATTCCCCTCATTTGTTTTAGTTACTTTTTTATTTAGTAATTAGTTTTAGTTTTAGCAGTTAACTGTTCCTGCAACTAGTAGAGCCATGTTCTGTGACTATTCCTGCAGCCATTGCAACTATGTTCTATGACTGTTCCTATAGCCATTGGAACTATGTTCTGTAACTACTCCTGGAACCATTAAAACTCTATTTTGTGACTATTCCTGCAACCACTAGAACTATTTTCTATGACTTTTCTTTCAACCATTGGAATTGTTGGAGATTTTTCCTATAGGACAAGAAAAACCAATCAATAAGGCTTGAACATCCTTCTTCACTTTGAGTTGGGTCTTATGTAGCATGTATATTGCACAACCTTTTTCCAGACCCAGAGCTAGACATAGACATGCCCTCTTGACTCATTTTTTCAAGCCAGTAGCCTTGAACCCTTGTTGAACTTGTGGCATTGCTAGTGGTATCCTCTATAACCACTAATGGATGACTCACAAGTTTGTGACTACTACCAGCTCATTCTCCAAACTGCTAGGTGAGTGCGATGCAAATTTCATCAGACCCTCACAACACTTACTGTTATTATGACATGACTCATGCGGGGCTATAATAGACATTGTTAGCAATTTTACTTGCAACCTTGAATCCTAAGAAAATTAGACCATAGTTGTAGCACTATCCAAAGATTGAAGAAAAGATAATGCAACTAAACAAGGCTCCACAAGACTCAGGAGGGTATTCCTACTTTTAAGTCTGCACACATGATAAATCTATCTTAGAAGCTAAATTTAGAGTTGTAAATGTGGACAATTCTCAGATTTATATGAATGGGGACTTTTATTTCATCACTTGAACAATTAATCCATTCAGTATCAAACAACACTAAGAATAAAATTGTATTACTTCTACCATTAGTCACATAAAAGTAAAGGGATTTCACTTTTGACTATAGTAGACTAAACTAAAACAACATCTGTAAGATCGACTAGTACCAAAAGGATGGCAAGAAAGTCAAATAGAGAGCATTCCTCACTATAATATCTCAAACATGTCTTGAAGATCTTTAAAGAATGCTATCACCTAGTGTTCAAACAATATCACTAATACTATATGCACATCACATAACCATTCTTAATAATCCATTTGAAGACACAAAATTATCATTTCATTTATTAAAACAATTCTATTTCTCCTGGAACAGAAGGCAATAATAAATGGAATACACGACAACAAATTTGTCTGAAAAGTATGAATAATCCTTGATTATTTTAATTTGAATAAATTTTACACTTCAAATTAGAGACGACCGTATGAAACAACTCAACCATGAAATTCTATATCAAGACACATGAGATATTACACTTTCAAAATTCGTGACTACTTATTATGAACCGTGAATCTTGACACTTTACTATTTTACAACATTCTCCTTGCTTCTGTAGAATTTAGAAGATTCAAGAAATAGAAGAAAGAAGAATTTAACAAAGAAGAAGAGAAACAACCATATTTCTAAACTCCCACCACATGTCCCTTCTTCAAGATTAGATTTTCTTAGTCATCATTCATCCTTCATCTCTATTATTATTTTCTCCATTTTAGCTACTTCTCTCTCTATCTCTTTCACTGAGGAACCAAAAATATGTTTTTGTTTCGTGAAAAAAGGAACTGATTTAGACTGATCCGATTTAGTAATTCTAAATGAGTAAGAATATTCCTTCTAAAAAAGATGGATATATTATTCTAGATGAATTTTCTATTTCTTAATAAGATAAAGGCAATGTACCTTTCATCTCCTAGAGAGTGTGTCTATAGAAGCTATAAAACCATCACCTTGAGCCATGCCCATATCGCACTGTCTGGAATTTGGCTCCATAAAAAGCAAAAGAAGAGGAATTTGGATACCGTGAAGGGAAGGAAGACAAATTTGGATACCGTGAAGGGAAGGAAGACAAATTTGGAACAGGGGAAGGGGAAAATGAAGGATTCTCACCATCTACCCTCTTAGAAGAGATGTGGGAGAATAGATACCAGGGTCAACTAGGATTATAAAATCACACATCACCAGGTCCTCCAACCATTCCTAGATCCATATCCCAATGTTGACAGAGAAACAAAGCGGTAGCCTTAAGCGAGTAGACACCTAATAAAACCTAGAAAACTTCATTGATTTGGTAATAACCGCTAATGGTGGGGCCATTAGGTTAAGAAATGCCTTCAATCACCCTTGGCATTTAAGAAATATAATCAACCAAAAATTGAAGCTTCAACCCATGATCCTTATATACTTCTTGCAATAGTGCCTTCCCTAGTCTCAACCTCATCCACTAGACCAACCAAGCAAGCAAAGCATGCTAATATAAACCATGGGTCATTATTGAAGCTGAAAATGCTATAATGCAAGATTCTCACTATCTTCCCCATTAGGGGAAAAATTTGAAACTTCTTCCCATGGAGAAATTGGCAACTGCATTGCCCCAGCTTCTACCCCATAAACCTCTAACCCTGCTCCTGCAACCTCTTCCCTATCAATATTAGGTTAAGAAATCCGTCCAACCACCCTTGGAATTTAAGAAATCCCTAAAAAAACAAAGTGCAACATCAATCCATGATCCTTATATACTTCTTGCAATAGGGCCTTCCCCAGTCTCAACCTTAGGAAACACACAATTCCACTCATGGCAATTCTCACTATCCACATCACGAACACATAGAAATCCATCTAACCAAAAGGGAACAACTATAGAGAATGCACACAATCTTATTCATAGTCAGCTATAAATAAAATTACTCCATGCTTCAAGCTATATTTTCAGGTGTGAAATATTTTCAAGCTAGCATTCTTGGTTATCACAACATCTCGTAAAAGGAATGACAAAAATGCTTAATGATTCTTTGATTTGCACCACATTTCAAGAGTAAATGAAATATCCTTTAGATTTAATTTCTAATATAAAACTCATCTACCATAACTGTGCAATCCCTTAAAAGTAGTCAAAAAGTCTTGAATTGTATAGCGTAGCAATCCTATCTCACATGGAAACCATTCATTGGCTTGATCTATATTAAAATTTTCCAAATTATACACACTCCCTTCAACATTTCCTCGAACATGTATCACCACTTCATAAAAACACAAGCTTAAATAATCATCTTAGAAAATTGTCACAAAGTTGCAACTAACTCATCATGAGTTTCCATTTCTTCATCGCATCCTCACCATCCATCCACCTTAAATTCAGTTTAAACCTACAAAACCATAGCATGCAACCATACCATTGTGTTAAGCCATCAAATGCGTGCCACACGTCACATTATCGCTTCCCTGCAAGCCAAAATCAGGTCCACAAAACAAGCTTCAAGGCCACGCCAATGCATCACCATAATATTTCATTCTTCCTTGCAAGCTTGCAAATGGAAACCATTTTCCTCACTAACTGTTGTGAGGATGTGAGAACACATGAAAATATATGGTTGTAAGCCAAGAGCATGAAATATTGACCATAATAATTTGACATTAAACAAGAACCTAACCAAAAATATACCAGGGTAAATAAAATATGAAAGGCCGACCAATGGACACAATGCGAGAACATATGTAAACGACTAACAATTTTAAAAATTTAAAAGTTATATAAACCAAAATAACTTAAAGAGGAGCATAATATTCAAAGGTCTTCTTTTTCCTTCCTTTATAAACAGTCTGGAAGCCAAGAAACCATAACAAGCCCAAATTAGAAACAATACCTCAGAAGCTGAACTAATGAGGAACAAATTGAAAGTTACAAGTAACCATGTGAATGGAAGAATCAAAACAAACATATAAAAATGTGAGTGTCGTAGGAATGTACAAAATTATTTCGCTTCCCAATGGCCTCGTATATATGATATTGATTCATGATTTACATGAAGAGAAGAGGAATGCGAGAGCTATTATTCACAACATAAAAATTGCAAGGCAATCATATTTAGGGAGAACCCTTAACTTAAACACCCAAGGCGAGAGAATTAATATATTTTTAAATGTATTGTTTTGTTGGATTGAGTGTAAATTATTTGATATTTGTAGAGGCGAGGTCATTTTAATTTTTGTTTCTTCGCCCCTTCACATGCTCCTTCTATTATTTAAAAAAAATATATTTTGGTTTAATGGAAAAGTCTTTGAAATAGACTAATAAGACCATGGCACTTGAGAAATTAAGAAATAAAAAAAGGACCATAGAAAAAGGAAAAAAAGTCGACATAAGACATGACGTGAGATAACAACAAAAATGACTTGCATTTTTTGTGGTTCAACAATAACTTTTTTGTATGACTAGTATTCCTGCAACCATTGGAACTCTATTTTGTGACTGTTCTTGCAACCAAGGAAGAAGAAAGTAACTTCCTCTTTGTTTTCTAAGAAGTATGTTTATGTTATCTGTTTCAGTATAGTTTGGTTGTTGATTTATGTAATATGATTATGGTCTTGTTTCATATATTGTAATATTAGATATATAACATAAACATACTTTAATATTGCATTAAATAAATAATAATTTTTCATTAATTTTTTTTTTTGGGCAGAACTCGGGTCTTTCGGAAGATGAAGATGATTCTCAAGATATAGACCCAAAATATGTTGGTTCTGGTCTAGATCACATGGTAGAGGATGATGATGAAACATATATAGAAGACACCGAAGTAGATGACGATGATAATAACAACAATGATCATGTTGATGATGGCTTTGATGGTGATGATGATGATAAGGCAGTTGCTGCTAGTAGCCAATGACATTAATGGTCATATAGAGTGCATTGTAGATGATTGTTGATATATCATTATGATACCTCTTCTCATAATTGATATCATATGTATCATTTTCATGGCCTGCAGTACCATATTATGAAGTTGATACATTTTTACATGTACCATTTTCACTTATATCATTTGGACATTTATCATATTTACTTGTATAATTTTTCAGTTACATAATTTATCTTTTTTACTTATATCATTTGTACATGTATCACTTTGAATTATGTCAAATGTTGCACACGTATCATTTTGACATGTTTTTGATCTACTGGCATATTGGACTTTTAGGATTTTTAGTTATATATGATGATCTTATTAGTATTCACTTCTCAATTTATATATATTGAAAGTGGCCGATGATTTTTTGATGAATATTTATTAAGTATGACGATTTTAATTTGCTGTTAAGGATGGATGTTGTCAAATTCATTTAAATTATAGATATTTTTATGTGCACCATCTTGGTGTTGATATGAGTTTCATGATTGGAACAAAACATATTAAATTAATAAGAAATGGAACTAAAATAAGAATCATTTTTAGAATTAAAAAATGAAGCAATAATGGAAGCAAAACTTGGTGTTATCTAGGAAGGAAAAATAGAAGCAATTCAGGTTGCAAACAAAGGAGTAATAATGGAAGCAATTTTTGAAGGAACAAAAGACATCAAAATGGAAGAAACCTTGAAATAAAAATGGGAAGTAACAAAAGAAGAAAAGATGGAAGCAAAGAAGAAAAACTGGCAGAACAAAATAGAAGCAAAATTAGGGAGCAAAACCGGAAGAAAAATTGGAAGAAAAACTAGTAGAAAACTTGGAATAAATAGAAGAAGAAAAATTAGAAGCAAAAATGGAAGTAACAAGTGACATCATAATGGGCATGAAAATGGAAGAAACAAAAGAAGGAAAACCAAAAATAACACAAGAAGAAAAAATAGAAGAAACACAAGAAGAAAACCAAAAGAAACACAAGAAGGAAAAATAGAAGCAACACTGGAAGCAAACAAGGAAGCATACATTGAAGAAAACTATGATGCAACAAAGGGCATTATAATGGAAGCAAACTTGGAAGCAATACTAGAACAAAATAGAAGTTATAAGGGAAGAAAAACTAGAAGCAAAATGGGAAGAAAATATGGAAGCAAACCCAAAAGAAACAAATGGCGTTATAATGGAAGCTAACCATAAAGAAAACTGGAAGAAAAAAAAAAGCAAAACTTGAAGCAAAACCAAAAGAAAAAAACAACATTTTAATAGAATCCAAACTGGAAGTAAAATAGGAAGTCAATTTAGAAGAAAAACCAGAAGCAAAAAATGATGTCATAATAGAAGAAGAATTGGAAGTAAAATGGGAAGCTAAACCAGATGTAAAATCATAAGCAACAAAGGAAATTTTAATAGAATCACAACTAGAAGCAACATAAGAAGAAAAAATGGAAGCATAACAATAAGAAAATCAGGAAGCACAATTGGAAGCAAAACCAGAAGAAAAAAGAGAAGTAAACTCTAATGCCAAATCTAATGCCATTTCGGGTGCAATACCAGTTTCCAAACAGATGTAATTGGTCGCTTCTTTTCCCAGCATTACAACTGACATGTTCAAGAATGTGACATGAGAGTCAACAAAAAACATGACCCAAACAATGGTATCAACTAAAAATCCAAATACAATGCTGATAGATTGATGCAGTTGGGCGCTGATCTTGTCATTGTCATATGGGCTCATTTTAGAGTGAAAATTACACTAAAATTTGATGCTAATTAAGGCATTGTTTGTTTGTTCTTCTATAGTGAATCAAGCATAAATTTCCATATCAAGGTAATAGGATCCCATTTAGAGTGATCATTAGATGTTGGTACAACCTTATTTGGATGAGTGCATTATGTAAAGGCAAGGATTGGATGGTTGTGATGTAAGATACAAGTTGCATAATGGAAATGGTGGTACAAACTATTTGGGTGGAATGATAGAAAGTGATTATGATAGGGGGATGTTGTTAGGACCCAAATTTCCACACGTTGTGGGGGTGTGGACAGAGTCAACAAGAAATGGATAGAAAATGCAAATATGATGGAGTTATGATAGCAAGTTTTGGGATGTAAGGACCCAAAATAGATTTAGGAGACAAAGGGGAGGAATGCTTACCTAGTGGATTAGTAACTTTGGATTCCATTAGGGATTTTTATTTTGAACACATAACATCTTTTTGTTATGGTATCCACATAGTTTTTTCTTTTTCTTTGGTGGGCCTTTGTGGCCTTTGGGATTTATTGCAGTTTTTATTATATTTTTCTTTGTTTGAGCATGTATTTTTGAGGGGACATGGTGATCTTTAGACTTTTTTGGATGCTTAGCTTTATGCATTTTTTATTTGACATCCGAATTAGTACTAGTAGAATTGGAAGGAGTGTGTGAAGGTATGAGATGGAGGGAGTGTGTACAAAGTGATGGAGGTAGGATGGTGGATAGGGTGTATGAGTGTGTGTTGTTGATCCTAATTAGGAACTAAAGGAGTGAGATATTTATGATGGGTGATAGGATTAGTGGATTGGTGGATGAAGGGATGAGTAGGGTAAGATGGAGGATGGGATTTTGGGATATAAGGGAACAAAATGGATTTTGTAAATGGATAATATGCAATGGTATATTTTGGGGATGCAGGGACCCAAAATGGATTTATAGGATGAATGAGAAATATGGATGGATATTTTATGTTGATATGGTGGAGGAGGGGGGATGCCAATAATTTTTTTTGAGGAAAGATGGGAAGATATGATTGTGGTTGTGGAAGAAAACTTTGATTTTGTATTAGGTGTACCAACATTTTCAAATGCAATTCCTTGAAATATTTAACCAAGTCCATAAGATCATGGATTTTATTTTATATGGATGGGATATAGGAATCCTGTCTCATGTAGGCCCAATCCTTTACTTTGATAGTTCATTTTCCTTAGAATTCAATCTAAAATGGGGCACTTGTTATTTGTGGAACAAGATTCAAGTCCATTATTAGGTGGAGGAGCATGATTGGTGGATATGAAAGGTTATTCTTCTAAAAGTGAGCCAACATGGGTGAATGTAAGTGAACCAAGTGGATAAAGTGATGGTGGTTGGATTTTTTTGATTGGAGGTGATAAAGGATAATGCAACTCTTTTGATGGGATATTGTTGTGCTCATGATGTAGAGGATGGGAAAATAAAGGATCATGTGATGGAGTGGGTGGACTGGTAATATCTTGATTTGGATGAGGGGATGTCAATAGATCTTGGTATGGAGTAGGTGGAATGGAAAGATCTTGATTTAGGTTAATGGATATTTCTACATGCTTTGGGAAAATATTTTGACATGATTGGATTGGTGTGGATGGTGTGATGAAGGGTGGATGAGTATAATCTTTATTTGAAGCAGATGGAAGGATGAGAAGTTATTTGAGTGGGATGGAGGGAAGGAGTTTGAAATCATGAGGTTCATTGGACGGGGTTTGAATGATGGCAGGAGAAGATAGGGATGAGAGTTGAATGGAGTCAAAGATTGAGAGGTTTCTAATAGTATTAGTAGATGGAAGAGGAATGGTTATTGTGGGAGGTGGAATGTAAATGATAGGTGTAGGAGGTAGAAGGTCATCATCACCAGTGACCTCACATGATGGGGTGGACTGACATGACTCCACAACTTTAAAAATTATATTTAGAATGGATTCTTTGTGAACTTTCATATTTGAGGTCTAGGTAGATGATTAGCACACAGAGATGGTGGGAAGCTAAGATATTCCACATATGAAGGTGTGGAAGTGGCTTGCGAACCTAGTTGATTGAATGATGGTGGAGAAGTGAATGTAGTGGGTGGCATGGGTAGGTATTTCATGTAAGAAGGTGTGGAGGTAACTTGTGAACTGTGACGAATAATTGATTGGGGAGAGGTAGCAGATTGTGGAGAGAGGTAGTGGATTGGAGCATGTCACATGAATCATATTGAGGGATGTAGGTGGATTATGGAAGGGAATTAGTGGTAATGTATGGGGTAATGAGAGATGGGAAATTGAGATAAGATGGAGTGGATGGTGGATTATAATTGGATATAGGATTAAGGTATGAGAGATTGGATAGTGGACCAAGTTAGGATAAAGTAGAGGGAGAAGTGAGGTAGGATAGAGTGGATGGTGGATTAGGAATAATAGAGGGATTATGGTGATAAATTAGAGGATTAGGAGTATGGATTCTAAAATGGATTGGAGGATAATGAGATGGTTGATCATAAGTAGGTATATAAGTGGTAGTGTTTTTGTGAAGACACAGTGTTTGGGATACGACCATGGGAGAGGATGGAGGCATGAATGTTTCATGAGGGGGATATGTGGGTGTAACCTAGGAGGAATACATGGATAGATGACATAATAGATTTTCCTTGTCAAAGACATGATAAGGATTACTAGTGGGTATGTATGAAGGAATGATGGGGAAGCTTGGATGAATGATTGAATTTTGGAGTGTGGTTGGGGTAAGCGTGCTAAGGATGATGGAACCAAAATCATCTTGATCAACAAGACTCTTAACATATTCAAAATGGCATGATGTGGAAGAAAAATTAGGATGACCGAACTCATCATAATAAGATTGTGATATGAAAATTAGTTGATGAGTTAGATAGGGATGAGATGGTGATGCCCTAGATGAGATGGGATGAGTTAGATAGGGAATTAGATAAAGAATATTGCTCAAATTATAGGACCATTAAAAGAGGTTAGGGTGAGGCCCTAGTAATTATTGACAAGAAGACAATTTAAGATGCATTAATGATATTAGTGGTTACATGTACATAAATTGATTTGAAGAGAGAAGAGGAGATTTACAAGAAGCATAAGGAAACAATGAGGGGAGTAAAAGTACCTAAGTATAGAGGTCAAAGAGTAATGGGAGGAAGCCCATTCCATTGGCCAATATAGATCACACAAATGTTGAGCCCTTTTAGGATAAGGATTTTGAGTTTTAATTCAGATACACCTACCATGATTTGTGTTATATTTTGGTGTGTGATGTGGCTATGAGGATACAAGTCAAGATTGTATGCATGGAAATGGAAATTCATAATCCTATGTCAACACTGATTATGATTATGTTGGATAGTTGGTCAAGGAAATACATGAATGGTTAACTAAGATATATAGGAGCCCAAGGGTTATTGAGTTTGCGCACCATACCCTCCTTTACCATTTTATTTTGTACTTCAATTTTGATTTTATTGGTGGAAAATTGAAGCTTTTTAAGAATATAAATCAATGAAACTTGTCTCCTATCCAGGATTGGACTAGAGTTAGGGATATGAACTATTATGAGCATTATTTTTCTATTTTCCAAAACACATTTGTTTTCTGTATTCTTGATCTTCTTGGAAAGGCTGATCTACATAGATTGCCAATACAAATCATAAATTTACTAATGCAAAATGACAAGTTCCCAAACACTTAATTTAAACATAACTGGGGAGATTGGTTCATGCATGATATAATCACTATTATAAGTGTGCATGGGTGTACTCAACCCCAAAATTGGTTGACCCTATTTGTTCCACTTAGAATCATTTCCATTTAGTTGTTTTGGAAAAAGATGTTAATTGAAAAGAAGTACTTGGAAGAAAGGAAAAATGACACATTTTTACAAAGAATGATATACATTGGTAATTTTTTCTTTTGGAAATAAATCTCTCTAGTCATTGAACAATTTTTTAAAGTAGTATAAAATGTAAACCGACCCATCAATATTTTGTGATCCTAAGGGATTCTTGGGTGATATATGGAGAAATTATTTGAATAGGACTAACATTTATCCTCATGGGGCATTGCATTAAGAAGATATCATAAGAAACTAGTTTTTAAAGTAAAATGTGCATGGAACTAAGTGGAAATGGAATAATATTTTGAGGGTAGAAAAAGTAAAGACAGATTAAGATCCCAATTCTTTTAGGATTCTATCCCAATCTTCCTCCTTTGAAAATAATTCCTATAATGATGAATGATAATGACAATTTGTGTGGATAAATTATACAAGTTGAGGAAAATAGGCCTTTACCACCACCTTCCTCACCCAAACAAAAAAATATGAAAGTAATAGAAATTAGAGAACAAGAAGAGGAATTTCAGCTCATGGGGCTAGCCCTACTCATGAGATAGAAAGAAAGAGACATGAGATTGATCCTCTTGTTGGGTATTTTGGGGGTGTGGATTTTGGTGAAAGTATTGGCAGAGATGGCATGGAAGTCGATTAGATTTCAAGAAGGTTACAGTAAATTCTGAATGAGGATCTTAAGAATATGATGTGGATCTATCAAGAGACTCCTTTGAATAAGTTCATTGATGCGAGGTTGATAATAGCTAGATAGTTCTTAAAAGATGAAAAATTTATTGAAACAAAGGAATTCAATTTTTTTTATTCAAATGGAAGATTAGGGAGGTCAAAATATGATTGCAACAAGAAGAGTAGGGTTCAAACCCTAATCAGAAAAGACAATTTTCACTTTCCACATTACAGGGTTTTAACCCCAATGAAATAAAATTATTTATTGTGGAAGTAAGAAAGTTGATACTATAAAGTGGTATGCTATTACTCCCAAGCTGGGATATACAATCATATTTTGTTTTAGACCAGGCAAGAAACCAAAATAATCCTAGGTTTGCATCATTGTATGAGGTTGGGCATTTCTTGTTAGGATTAGGATTTGATCCTAATTCATAGAACCTTGATATTTGGGCTTTGTCCCTTCCAACACAGAAGCCCCATGTAATTGAGATTGGAGAAGAAAGAAAAGGAAATGCTATAATCATAATAGTGAAGGAGAACCTTTCCATGGAGCCTATAGATTTGGTTTCCCATGTTTCCATGCTCAAAATGGCCATTGCAGTGGAAATGGAGAAACATTGTAGAGAATATTTAGAATATTATGGTATAGTAGGAAGAAAATGCAATGATTTATACATTGGAAATGGAATGAATTGAAGGAATAGTTGGTAGTGTACACCAAAAAACTCCCCCCTCCATCATAGTTTGAACAAAGTGGTACATATATGCATGCACAAAAGAATCCTACGAAGACCTTGCTCCATTGAGAAGTAGATAAGAAAATGAATGAATATGTAGATATAATTGAAGATTTGGAGGTCGAAATGGATGAGGAAAAATATTCTATCTTGGTTAAAGGTGTGGATTTATTGATGAATGTTATTGATCAAAAGGTTGAAAAATTGAAGATAAAGTTAAGTTTTATACATCAAGGTTATAGTTCCTTGTTGTAGAGAAAGAAATTGTGCTTGGGATTCATTGATTTCCTCAAATCCTCATACAAAAAGTGGCATCCTCAGATATAATTGATGGGAAAGTTGGAATTTTATTATTAGAGTATTGATTTGTATCATTATGGAAACAAAGATAATGTTGAACATGTCGTTTCACTATTGCCTTTCTTTGATGGTAATATTCAATTGTTTAAGGACAAAATTCAAACACTGCGAAAAATGCAACATTCGTTAATTATGAATATAGTGGGAAAATATAATAATTTAAAAAGAATCGATGATTGGGTATTTGAATTTTATTTAATTTTTCTTTTAGTACAAATTATTATTGTGAATAATGGAGACATTGAGATTGACAAGATGCTTAGTTTTGATGTTGGGTATGCCAAGTTTGTTTTAGATGCCAGGGCACTCATGGATGCCAGATGAAAGGATGATATAATTTAGGTAGAAAAGTTTAAAAAATTCTAATGACTTGATGAAATGGATGTTATGGATTAGTACACATACATAAAGAAGAAGAAGAAGAGTCAATAGAGAACATAATCCCACAATTTTGCTTTTTTGTCTTTTTGTTATTTCAATTGAACCAATGACCTGATAGGGCCACAAAAAAAATTCAAGGGGATGGAAGAATTATTTAAATGGAAACCTTTTCCAACTCATCTAATTCCATGGGTATTCCATACAACTACAACTCATGAGTGGCACATAATTTGGTTGCAAATTATTTTCTAACAATTTTCAAGAACCAAATATTATATTTTCCTCAGTACATCTAGAGAAATAGATCTTGCAGGATTTATTTCCTAGCTAGAGATCAATTTTTTAGGTCCAAATATGATCCTTCTACATGACCAGTATGATCCTTCTACATGACCTGTATGTTGTTGCATTCCTTGATCTATAAAAGGAATACTAGGGTTATTTTTTTCTTCCTTCTATTTTTTTTTAATCTGAGAGTGCATAATAGAAAAGTTTCTTGAGTCCATAGATATGATAGTTTGGTATTTTAAATTGTATAAGCTTTTCTAATACAATGAAATTCATGAATCAAAAAAATGTTTCAAATCATATTGTTGTCTTCAATCTATACTGAGATATTTCATATGAATCAAATATGAAGTATAACTTTCATTCATCTATCTATTGTTATGGATATGCGTTGTTTTCTTTCATGTTTTCTTTTAAAGAAAGAATTAAATTTCTTGAGAAAATTAATAATGAATGTTAAGGTATGGTTCTGATATGTGAGACAAATATGAGTATTGGTTTAAAACAAATGAACGACATTATTTGTAAGTTTGACTATGATTTTGTTTAGTTTTTGGAGGGAAAGTAAATGCAATTTATTTTATTTTGACTCTATTAGCCAATGGAAAAGGCACTGGCCTATAGTATGAAGGGATACAGTTGAGAGGTAAAAAATCAAAATCAAAATCAAAATCAATTTAAATTTCTATTTTAGGAGTAGGGTTAGGTTTGAATTCAATCTCATTAATTTGTGAATTCATAATGGGATTATAAATTAACATGATGAAATACAAAAATTCATTATCTATAAATGAGAATTATCTACTGTTAGATGTATGTATTTTTTATTCAAATTATATTTATCTTACACATAGATTTGGGAAATAGGAACACCCTCTCGCGTTAGTGGAGCTCAAAGTGAAAAATTATTTATGCCTTGTTGATGTTATATTGTCTTGTCTTCAATCAATGAATATTATTGGATATATTGTCTAAATTTTCAATCCCATAGTCCAAGTATTCTAATTTCACTTAGGATTGAACGTAGAAAGAAACATTGCTCATAGGGTTGACCTTGTAACTTTACAATGAAGATTTCATCATTTACCCTTATAGGATCATATGTGCTTCATGTGTCAACAATTTAAAAAAAAAATACTACTTATAGTCGATAAAATGTAATATGGTCCTATCAGAGGTTGGAGAGAAGGTTTGGCATCATTTGTATCCATGAAGAAAAGCGGAGGCATGACATCTTGATATTCTTGTGTGTGCATTAAATATTCATGCAATTGGTTCAGATTTTATAAAGTATAGGAGGGCTTGTTTCCAAAATATTAGATGAGGGATTTGAAACATTCAAAAGAGATCGAGACTCTTGGAAGAGAATTTTTTTGTCATGTGAAACATTGTGGATGAATTTGACACACTCAACATGGAGACATGGAAACTCAAAAGAAAATCTCTCTCATTATGCAAGAATTTTAGGATACTTTATGCTTTTCATGTTGTGATAGGTTTGTAGGTTCTATATTTAGGCTATCCACTAAAATTTTTTAATAGGATGTGACTCACTACCTTTCAGAGATGATGAGGTCTTCAGGAGTAAACAACCCGCAACGACCTCACTAAAATAGTACTTTGGTGAGCGAAGAAGATAATTTATTGAAATGAAACTATAACTACTAATATAAAAAATATCAAATAATTGACATATGTAGTATGATAATACTTTTTGGGTTACAAAAATGAAAAGTAAAAGTAACATAGGTGAGAATACCTAAATTTGGAAGCCTTCACTTGATACACTATCGTCCATACAACTAGGGTCTAGAAAATCACTATAATAGTCTCCATCACTCTTTGAATCTGTTCACCACCTACACACACTAAGATGGGAAAAATATTTGGGTTGTATTGTAGTTTGACTTACTTAAACCCATGTTTTGGTATTTCCACCTCTACAGAAAACCATGTAGATAGATTGGATAAAAAGACATATTATATAAATAATCCTTTCTATGAAGGAAAAACCTTATTACTAGAGATCAAATGATAATAAATATATATAAATGATAACTAGATATGCATGATCAATGCATGAGATCAAAGTAGAGAGAGAAAGATAGTCTTATGTAGTTGTGACATCTCTCTCAAAATAGTGAAGGTGACAATGGATTGAGAGAAGCCTCAAATTGTTGTAGTGAGAGTCAAGAGCATAGTGAAATTTTAGTAGAGCTTCATTATGAGATCAAAGAGAGAAAGAGAGAAATTCCTAATGACCAAAGATGGCCAACTAAGGAGTATTGAGAATTTTATTTCTTAGAATAGTCGAGATGAGCTGTTTCAGACACAGTTGTGCCAAGGGAGATGAGTCAAAATGATTCTACAATAGAATATGCTCATTTTAGTCTGAGAATCAATTTTGATATTTGTGCACACTTTGTATATGTCTGCGCAGCACTCCTATATGACCAATTTCATCTCAAATTCAAATTCTAGACTTCTAATGCTTCATCTTTACAATTCTCAAAGTTGGAATAGTTACATACCAATCATGAATTTAGTCATAAATGCATTGGGTGCAAGATGTAAGTGTGAAATTGGTAGAGGGTACAATTTGAGACACTATATTTCCCCACTTTAGTGATTTGATCATCTTAAGGATCAACTTCTCTAAATTTGTTAGAAAAAGTAGAAACTTTAATTACATGAAGTGCATTAAATGCATTACTTAACTTAAAAAATAATATTGTAGAGGCTAAAAATTTCAACCAAGTGAGCATGGGTGATGTCTCTAGTGCGTAATGAAAAGCTACAACATCCATGTGAAATCTCAAATACTAAAAAATAAAATTTAATTTAGTGTTGAAATAAAAAGAAGCAACTTCGATGTGAGAATAATGCTTAAAAAGGAATGAGTGAGTGAGAAGGAAAATGACGATGAAGTGCGAGTATATGCCCCTTTGTGTTTTTTCCTACTAAAAGGAGGGGGAAAATAGGAAGGAAGATGATTCAAAACAGCCCCGAATAATTTCATTATTTTAGGTAATTTTTTGAACATATATACTCATGGAGTGAGCCCCAATTGGATCATTTTCACCATCCACCTTGTTGATTTTTCATGTATTTATTTAGAGCTATGATGAAATGACTTAGTGATAAGACTTCTAAATATCTAGTATCATGGGAATACACAATGTCATGGAGAAAGAAGAGCCAATGGATGAGATAGGTCCTTTGTTTTACCCTTTATGTCATTCATTGCTTAATTTTTAGGTAGAAAATTGTTAAATAGTGCATGTGTCCTAGATGCACATGGGCATCTAACTCATGTTCATGATGCAAGATTCTTCTGCTTTGTATTGTGTTTTTTACTACATGGTAAAGTGGTTTCATGGGTTGCTTCCTTATGCCTTATGTGGTCTCAAATTAAACACGGGTTCCTTCTTGGTGTTTATGGTTTGTGGCTTGGGAGTGGCTATTGTCTACTTGGTGTGTATTCCTTACTACTTGGGAGCATCTGTTGTCAGGATTTTGATTATTGTTTCTGCAATAAGAGGAGGTTTTATCTACATCTTTTCTTCTTTGAGTTTAGAGGATGCTGCTTCTAGGAATATATTTTCCTATGGTTGTGTCTTGTTATGGTGGTGTTTTTTTCCTTTTAGTGCATGGTTGTGCAGTGTGTTATGTGTTTTTCCTCCTATTTTTATGGTTGTTGAGATGATTTTTATGGGAGGTGTGTAATACCCCTCTAACCCTAATGTGACTTTGGTAATGTTGAAGGTAGCTTAGGGCTTCTTTTGTTGACATGTATCTGCTTGAGGTTCTTGTTTAACTCATTCTATTCTAATCTATTTTGACAATGATGTACTTAGCAATGCTTTTATCCCTTTTCTATGTGGCCACCATTTTATGATGATGATATTTTAGGATATTATGTGTTAGGATGTATACCTAACAAACACATGTGATTTCTATGCAAGTGATTCTTTATATCAATGATTATGATTTCTAGGTCTTCCTAATGATTAGGTCCTTGTATGTGATGATTATGTATGGTTAGACATATTTTTTCAAGATTATTGTTATATCATACTTATGTACTCATGATATGATCATCTATTTGGAAATTTGATTTGGTTATGTGACTAACCCTAATGGGTTATGATCTAACCCTTGTTTATAAATGATTCATGATTTATATACTTGATGATATATGTGTGTGTATCTATGATATAATTTCATGACTAGGGATGAATTCATAGTTACTCACTTAGTGAGGTCCACATGATGGCTCGATCCCAGTCATCTATCTACACTGTCTTACTTATATATGTATATGAACATGTATAGTTTCTCTGTGATGCACGCTTGCAGGTATTAGGCATTGACTCCACCTGACTTCACAGGTCTGAGCGTGCCCTTGAATCCTTGATAGTTGTTGCGGAGATAGTACCAAGGTTCTTGCAAATGCCTTCCCTTATGGCTATAGGTTTCCTATTTTAGAGGTCTACCTTTCTGGGGTTGGACATTGTTGTGACTTTTCATCAATTGTTTTCTGTATCTAGTTTTGTGGTATTATGTTTATGTTCTTGGGGTGATTCTCAGTTGATTCTTGCGATGTTGTGTTTTAGGGATTCATGCTTGGTTAGAAGTTTGGCTTGAATTGCCTTGTTTGACCTTGTGGTTTTCTCTATGTATTTTATAGTTGAGTGTTATGGCCTTTTTGGATGGTTATATTTATTTTGAGGCATGTTATTTTATTCTATCTGAGTGTCATAGCTTATAGGAAGTTATAAATACCTAATAATATTAGTATTGTGCACTATTACTTCATAGTCACATATATTTTAGCGTTTGGTATTTGACATATATCTATATAAATAAATAAATAAATAAATAATATATATGTGTGTGTGTATATATATATATATATATATATGTATTTATCTATATATATCTATATATGTATATATATATATGTGTGTGTGTGATTATATTTGCATGATTGTGGATATTGTTTATGGTGTATAGTTTGGGATTACAATAAAGTATAGTATTATTAATAATTAATGCAAGGTTTAATATTCTTAATTACTAATTATTAATTATTTATAGGTTACATATTACTTATATCTTCTATTCCATATTATGATAATAATAAATATGTGTATTAATGATTATAAAGTTTTCATTATAAGTTATATATTGGTGTAGGAGCACCCGCCTCTGATCAGGACAGTGAAGGATGATGTTGGGACATTAGAAATGTCTTTTTTATTTCCTTTAAATTTCATTTTGAAAAGGTTTGTAATAAGGTTCCCCATTTGTGTAACTTTAAATGTCATGGATATGTGCATTATAAACCACCATGGACATAAGAGCCAAGGGGCAATGATGTTGAGTCCTTAGGGATTTTAGGTTCTTTAGGAGTTATTTTCATGTTTTCAATAAGGTTTGTCCAATCGTATGTCATATAGGGTCGAGTTATTTAGAAATTTCTATTTTGCCACCCTGAATGTGCTGCTCTGCGAAATGGTGAAAATGTTTCTAAAAGAATAATGCAACTTTCCTCCTAACGGTTATAAATTTAAAAAGGTAGTTAAGAAATGTTTGGGGAAAAAATATGTACCCCAAATAATCCATTTCCAAGGGTTGGGGGATGAGTGTACGAACTAGTGTAATTACAAGCAAATGAATTGATTCAGATTTCCTGCAAATTTGGTGTTCCCAAGCATGTACATATGTGTGGTGACCTTTGATTGATTTGGAAAGGTTCTACATTTTATTTCCTTTCATTCTAAGTTGGTTTGGAGTGTTGAAGAAATCAAAGTTTAAATTTATTTCATTTTTCATTTCATTGGACTGTGTCTCTCTGTGAAAACCTCTAAAATTAGGGTTTGGCCCGCATATGGCTCTAACTTGCACTTCCACCATAAAAGAATGATGAATCTCTAGGGAATAAAAGTTATTCCAGTGTATTCTATGATTCTAGAAGTTACAAGTGTGGAATTGCAGGGATTGTTGGGAAATTTGATGCCCTAGGTAGACATCTAGATATGACTACCTTAGTGCATTGTGAAGACATATATTTTGAGAGTTGTGTGTGGAACCAAAGGGTATCCCTTTGGATTTTTATTTATTTTGGATGTCACTTTAAGGATATGTCTTTGGATTTGGGGAGTAGATACGGGAGATGGGAGTCCCTTTGTAATCCAAGGCCTGATAGCCTTATTAGGTATCTCATCTTTGGTTAGTTTGAGACTGGCTATCTTAGAAGTTAAGAAAGATCCCCTCCAGGAGGTTTTGTAACTCAATAAAGGGTTATATAAAATCAGATTGGTATAGTGGATCATTTGAAGGAATTGGAAGTTAAGTCCCAAAAACCAGTGGGATAGGGCTACTAGACTAGGTAGGCCTTATTAAATAAACTACCCCTAATCATTTGATAATACCTTTCCTAATGCATGGGTGGTGTGGCTTAGGTAATTTGGAGATAAAATATATGAAGGATTGATCTATTATGGTGGGAGGAAATATTAAAGGTGAATTGATTCCAACTCAAGTTTTGAGTCCTTGTATGAAGGAACCTAGATAGGAGAGATCATCTAGAAGTGATGGATTGTTTGATGAGAGTGTTTGGATGGATTTACCTTAGCATGTAGAGCCTTTTCTTATGAAAACCATATCTTGAAGGTTGTAAGGTGTTTGGGGTTATCAAAACCTAGATAAGAAGGGATCTGTATCAAGTGGTATCAAAAAAAGGGAAATAAACTCTTGGGTAGAAGAAGAGAAGGATAAGACATGACATAAGAAGATGAACTTCCATAGAGGATGGATAATGTGGAACTTGAAAATATTGTTAAGGAAAAAATGAAAGAGAATAGGAAAATCCAAGAAGAGATGGATGAGATGAGTGGCCAAATGAGAGGAAGGGGTTAGGAAATATCTGGAGGAAATGGAGATTGGGATGTAGAGGAAGAGATCCCAATGTAGGTATAAGAAGAAGTGCCTATAGACCAGAGACCTCCCCTGAATGCCCTAAAGTCCATGGAGAGGAGAACTATGGATGGTAAGTTGGAACTACCTATTATCAGTGGGATAATGGATCCAAAGTTGGTTATGGATTGGATAGAATCCCTCACAAGCTTCTTTGAATGTGAAGACATTCAAGAGCACAAGAAGGTGAAAATAGAAAAGTAAAAGTTGAAGGACTCTTCTTTGACATGGTGGAGTTTTATTCAAGATGAAAGAGATAAGGATGGAAGTAGAGTGTCTACTTGGAAAAGGATGGAGAGTTTGGTGAAATATTCTTATGTACCAGAAGACTATGAGGTGTAGTTGCATAAGATAAGACAAAACCTTAGGAAAAATGATATATATGTGAACACATACATTGAGGAGTTCATGAAATTGTGTATGAATTCCAAGTCTAAAGAGAAAAAATGAGAAAATTTATCCATATACATGAATGGCTTAAAATTTTTTACTCAAGAGGAATTGAATTTTCTCACCCCCGAGACAATGCACAAGTGTCATAAGTTGGCTTCTAAGGTTGAAGAGAAGTTCAAGAGGATGCAATAAAAAAATGGAAGATAATAGGCAGACACCAAAGAGGAAGGATTCCCTTTAGAGGAAGAGGGAATGGGTCTAGTTCCCAAGGAGATTCAAATCAGGATCAATCCAGAAGTGAGACAAATACTAGTGGTTTCAACAATAGGGGAAATTTCAGGGGAAGAAGACCAAACTTTAGAAGAAGAACACAAGGGAGAGGCCCCATTCGATGATTCAATTACAACCAAGAAGGGATTATGGAAAATAGGTTTCCATAGAAGGAATGTAAAAGTTCAGTGAGAGAGATGAGGACAAATTTGGTTCAAGAACTGGATTGTCAAAATGTCTTATCATACCAAAGTGTAAATGCTCCTGATGCATATTGATACCCTGATAAAGGAGAAGATCTGATGATCAAAAGGGAAATAAATACCATGAAGATGCTAGTCAAGGAACCTCCACAGAGGAAGTCACTCTTCAAGACAACTTGCAAGTCAGGAGGTAAGATTTGTAAAGTATTAATTGAGTCTAGATCAAATGAGAATTTTGTGTCTTTTGAAATGGTAGAAAAGCTAAAAGTGAAAAGAATTTCACCCTTTTCCATATAAGGTCTCATGGCTAACAAGAAATTGTAGAAGAACATGCTTGGATAGACTTTCAAATTGGATCCTATAAGGACATACTACTGTTTGATGTTGCAAAAATGGATGCTTGCCATATCCTACTAGGGAGACCATGGAAATTTGATCTTTAAGCATACCATGATGTGTTCAGAAACACATATTCCATTTAAAAAGATGGGAAGGTGACTGACCTACTACCCCTGATGGAAGAAGAACCAAAACCTAATGGAAAGGAAGCCAAGGTGCTAGTGATGGAAGGAAAGGAATTTATGAAAGAGGTTTCTAATGAAGAAGTATGTTTTTTACCAATCCTTGTCCCTAAAGCCATGACAATGACTAAAGAAGGAGATTCCAAAGCAAGGAGAGAAAGGTTAGTGGATCTTGCAATTCAACAACTACTAGACCAGTATAAGGGCATTAATTTTGATGGAATTCCAAGGTCCCTACCTCCACTATGGGATGTAAGCTATTGTACTAACTTCATACCAGGGTTGACACTTCGTAATAAAGCAACTTATAAGCTTACACCTCAACAAAATGAAGAGATGGACAGATATATTGAGGAATTATTGGAATAAGGACTATTTGGGAAGAGCCTAAGCCCTTGTATAGTACCTACAGTCCTTGCACCTAAGCTGAAGTGAACTTGGAAACTTTGTATTGATTCCAGGGCCATCAATAAAATAAAAATTAGGTATCGTTTCCCCAATACCAAGAATTTAAAATTTACTTGAATGCTTTGGGGGTGCCAAATAGTTTACAAAAATTAATTTGAAAAGTGGATACCATCAGATTAGGATAAGGCCAGGGGATGAATGGAAGACTACCTTTAAAACAAATAAGCTCTTATATGAGTGGAAAGTCATGGCAGTTGGCTTGTCCAATGCCCCTAGTACATTCATGAGGCTCATGAATGAAGTCTTGAGGAAATTTATAGGGAAATTTACGTTTGTTTACCTAGATGATATACTAATCTTTAGTAGATCAAAGGAGGAGCACCTCAAACACTGGGATATGGTTCTAAAGAAGCTGCATAAAGAGTAGTTGATAATAAATATTGAAAAGTGTTTTTTCATGCAAGAAGAGATAATCTACTTGGGTTTTATGATCTCACATGGTAAATTGAAGATGGATCAAGAGAAGGTAAGTGCTATTATTTCTTGTCCTACCCCTAGGAAAATGGGAGATGTCAGAATCTTCCATTGGTTGTCTACATTCTATAGGAAATTTATAAAAGGATTTAGTCATATTTGTGCCCCAATGTTGGAAACCATAAAAGGAGGGTAGAAGTGTAATTTTTCTTGGACTAATGAGAATGATGAATCCTTTGAGACTCTGAAGAAGAAGGTGGCTCAATATCCAGTCCTTTCTCTACTAGACTTCAACAAGAATTTCAAAGTGGAGTGTGATGCCAGTCACATGGCTATATGAGCTGTTCTCAGTCAAGAGGGTAAGCCTATATCATTTTTTAGTAAAAAATTGAATGAAGAAAAAAGAAAGTACTCCTCGTATGATTTAGAAATGTATGCTCTAGTCCAGTCTTTGAAAAATAGGAGGCACTAATTGATGCCAAAATAATTCATTGTGTTTACTGATAAAAAAGCACTAACTTTTATAAACAACCAAGAAAAAATTAACCACATACATATGAAGTGTGTTGAGACGTTGCAGTCCTGCACATTTTCTCAAGCACAAGAAGGGAGTAAAGAATAAGGTGGCTGATGCCTTGAGTAGAAGTGTTAATCATAAAAAAAATCAAGTTTGAAAGTGTAGGGATTAAAGCTCTGAAAAACATGTATGAGTCTGGTGAAGATTTAGGTGAGATCTATCAGGTATGCACTTCTTTTGAGGAAATATATTATATTGAATTTTCTGAATATCTGATACAGGATGGGTTTCTCTTTAAATGGGGGAAGCTATGTATCCCCAAATTCTCCATGAGGGTGAACATAATCAAGAAAAAACATTGTGGAGACATGTCAAGATATTGTGGTCTTGACAAGAGCCTAGAGTTGGTAAAAAGAAATTACTTTTGGCCCAAGATGCAAGTAGACATTAGAAAGTTTGTAGAGACATGTGTGATTTGTCAAAAGGAAAAAGGAAGATCTACCAATGCCTCCCCATTCCATTGAGACCATGGGGGAGTTTCATTATGGATTTTGTGTTAGGCTTACCTAGAACCAAGAAATGATGTGATAGTGTTTACGTGGTAGTTAATAGATTCAGTAAGTTTACTCATTTCTTGCCATGTAAGACTACCTATGATGCTTCTTATGTTTCTATTTTTCAACTTTAGTGGTTAGAAGCTTTTTCCTTCCAGATTCCCTAGAGGGGCGTTACAAGGTAGTTTTGATTTGTGCCATTGATTTTTTGGCTAGTGGCATGGGGGTTATTGGTTTTTTGTTTCCTAGTGGGGTTTTGTTCATGCTTCTTTTTTTTCTTTATACCAGATCTTTGGAGAAATGTAAGTGGTGGTGTTGAGGCTTTTACCTATTTTTTTTGAGTCTCGTGTTCTTTGGATCTTTTTTTTCTCAAGTAGGATTGTGTTTATCTACCCTTGGTCTACTCCTATGTGGCTCCTAGAGAGGTGAAGTTTTCTCCTATTGAGGTGGTGAACATCATTGTGGCTAAGGGCTGGGTTTGGCTCATTCTTCTCCATTATTTATCTTTTTTGGTTTCTATTAAGGTGGCGATGTCCCCTATGGAGGTGGAGACTTGCCTTGTGGGAGAGGTACAATTTTTGGATGTTTCCAATGCTATGTTTTAGATGTTTCCAATGCTACATATATATTTAGGTCTAATTTTATTAGATTTCTTTTAAATTGTATAATGTATACATGTAGATCTAAATATATTTTCATATATAATAATGGCATCTCACAGTGGCTCACAACATAATGATTCTAAGTAGAGTGTATACCCTGGAAGAGAGAAGACCTCATATCAGTCTTCTCAAACTTCCCAAGAAAGAGAGAAAATATATATATTGATACTATTGAGAGATTCCAGCATTCTCTAGATGAGCTAGAGCATAAGTTGCACACCTTACCATTGTCCTTCCCAATAGGGAGAGGGAAACCCTTATTAGAGATGAGTTGATACATATGATTGAAATTTCTCAATCATATAATCTTTATGGTGATGCAAGTATTGATTCTTTTTATACCTCTCTTTCTAGTAGTATCACTAGTACGACAAAATGGAAAATAATTAACAATGACATTTCTACTACTAATGTGAACCGAATGTTACCTCACTCTTAGAACCAATAGAAAATTAGAGGATATTGGGTCACTAGGTGCAATATTTTAGTCGTGGCACCTTTTATATATCCTATATGGTTGGTCACACATCATATGTGGCCCCAAAATGATGAATTGTCACTATATTTCTGCAAACAAATGTTTGTAGAATTTCATTTACATTATGACGTAGATTATAAATATTTGCCCATGCATGATGGGAAGGGGAATGATAGGTTTTATAATAGGTTTAGATGAGATGATTCCCCAATGCCTAATAATAAGTGGGCATTGGCGGGCCTAAACCTTTTGATTCTTCTAAAATCTTTAATACTCTTGAATGCAACAGATAGTGCAACATATGAAACGAGGAGAGATATATTTTCCAATATTGTGACTATCGTGACTTAGGTTGACCATTCCTACTACTGATGATACATCTCCCCATTTTGAGCCTTACATCTAAGCAAACATACCATCTTCTATTGGGATTTGATGATTACTCGAGGATCATTTGCATGGCATGGGCACATGTTTATCTAGTGATCTCTTGGATGCATAGTAGTGTATAGAGACACTTCATGGGGTCCCTCCCCATGACATGTAAATAATTATTAGGTGATTTATTTGTAGACCATCCACTCCTAGAAGCTATGGTGGAGCTCAAGATAATCAAGGTACATCAACACAGGATGATATTTTGCTACATACTACAACTCCTCCTTAGCAGAAAATAGTTGACCAGGGTACACCTCCTCCTGGTCAAACATATGTTGATCCTACAGCTCAACCACCAAGATTTTTGGGAGCTTATTCCATTCTTCTTATTGAATCATCTTCTTTTCTTCTTTGAGTTTGGTGGATACCACTTCTAGGAAGATATTTTTCTATGGTTTTGTCTTATTATGGTGGTGTTTTTTTCCTTTTAGTGCATGGTTGTGCAGCGTGTTCAGTGTTTTACATCCTATTTTTATGGTTGTTGAGATAGTTTTGATTTGTGCCATTTATTTTTTGGCTAGTGGCATGGTGGTTATTGGTTGCTTGTTTCCTAGAGGGATTTTTTTCATGCTACTTCTTAGTTCTTTGTATAATATCTTTAGAGAAATGTAAGTGGCGGTGTTGAGGATTTTCTCTCATTTTTTGGAGTTTGATGTTCTCTGGTTCTCTTTTTTCTCAAGTAGGCTTGTGTTTCTCTCCCCTTGGTCCATTCCTATGTGGCTCCTAGAGAGGTGAAGTTTTCTCCTATTGAGGTGGTGAACATTCTTGTGGCTAAGGGCTGGGTTTGGCTTATTCTTCTCCTTTCTTTCTCTTTTTTTGATTTCTTTTGAGGTGGAGGCGTCCCCTATGGAGGTGGAGACTTGCCTTGTGGGAGAGGTCAAAATTTTTTTAATGTAGAATTTCTTGTCTTTGACTACTTGGATGCGGGTTTGGATTGAGTGTGGTTCCTTTTTCTATTGGTTTCTTCCTCTCTTGTACCTATTGAGGTGGGTACCTCATCTATTGATATGGAAGGATGATTTTGTGATTCATTTTGGCTCAATTTATTCCAGTTACTAATTTTCTCTAAGTGAAGGTTATGTGAGCAGTAGTAGAATTGACACCTTTTTTTGATGAAAATTGGTCAAATTTTCTACCCAGATTGGTCGAATGATCCAAAAATGGTCTTGCCGTTATTTTTCTAGTCAAAATCTTGACACATTGTTGTTAAGGTCGAATTTTCTACGCCAATATTTGTCAAAATTGTCATCTGCAAGAAGCAAGTTTATTCGTCGAACGTTCAACCAATGTCGGTCGAAATGTTAGGGACATTTGACCTGGATGCCAAACCGACAATGCTAAATTTTGACCAATGTCAGTCAAAATTTGACCAAGATGCCAAACCAACGATGCTAAATTTCAACCAATGTCGGTTGAAATGTTTGGCCCATCTGACCAGGATGCCAAACCCATGACGCTAAATTTTGACACCGAATGATCGATATGTAGACTAGTCTTGGTGAGGGTTTCGACCAAAGTTAGTCAAAATTTTGACCAATATGGAAAAAAACACCTAAAGATAAATATCTAGAGTAATCACCAACGACATCCTGGTCGGTGATTAGTCTAGATATTTATCTTTAGGTGTTACTTTGTATTAATATATGTACCTAAATTTCTCTTTCTTGCCTATGTATCATATTCTCCTTGCCTCTCTATTTCCTGCACCTATATATACAACTACACAAGTAGATGCATGATATAAAATTCATAGTTTATTACATACAAGATCGTAAGATAATCTACATCAATAACTTAGCTAAATCAATCATAAGATATTTAAAAATAGTTTTGTAAAGAGATGCAAACTATGTAAAATATTGGTAAGGGGTGGCAAGATTAAGGTGGTGTTACCCAAATCTATAGATCAAATTTGTATTTATAATGGTCAAGGGAATTATTTTTGCAATTATTATCTTTGTTTATGCCTGTATTTCCTCCTTCCATTCATAGTTTATTATTGCAATTGTTCTCTCCTATGCATTTATCCTGTTTAATTTTATGCATTTTTATGTTAGATTGGCTATGTTTCATATTTTCCATGGCTTACATATATTTTAATTCATATTTCTATCTGTTGTTTATCTTTCCTGTGACCCCTTATTCATTTTAAAATCTTGGTAGGGAATATTCTCTTTTTCTTGGCGCCTTTGAAAATTACATTGGTCGCGTTATCTCATAAGATAACCACAGTTAAGAAAATAATATTGGGACCTGGCGACATAGAGGGATTTGTAAACCTGAGGTTGAAGTGTAGTTAAGGGTTTAGCCAAAGATTAAAGTAAAGAGAAGACAAGTAATTTTTGATCTGACAGTCAGTGTAATCACTTAATGAAAAGATGAACGTCTTTTAACCTTTAAAGGAATGTGCCTCAGTGACACATGTTTTGTGTCATAGATCTAGGCCTGCGAGAGTAATCAAGGTGATTGATAAAGATCAGACAAGTTTCAGAATATCTTGCGGTAGGCGCAATGACTTAAGGCAAAGATGCACGAATGTTAATCATCAAGCTATTGTGTGATCGTGACATGTGTTTCATGTTATAAC
This sequence comes from Thuja plicata, assembly GCA_018584345.1. Classification (NCBI taxonomy): domain Eukaryota; kingdom Viridiplantae; phylum Streptophyta; class Pinopsida; order Cupressales; family Cupressaceae; genus Thuja; species Thuja plicata. Next base: position 391,742 of record MU224045.1, on the reverse strand, counting down.
CTAGGCCCACAATGGAATAAGATTTTTGAACGGATGTTAAAGGATGGAGAAGATCGATGACTGGCGGAATTAAGGCAGAGATACATGAGATTTATTCATTAAGGCGTTGCACGATGATGCTGCGTGTCTCTGACAAATATAAAGGACAAAATGCCTGAGTGACACTGATGAATGGGATTTTATTTATTGTTGCATATGATATTTTTATTATTTAACATTTTCTTGTCGATTGAGGGTTTTTGATTATCATTTCATACGTCGACATTGTCTGCATGCAGTGTTTCACAGGTAATAAAATGAAAATGAAGTGACCTGGGTGAAAGATGAAAAGATCAAAGGCATGCAAACAACCATTAATTTACCTTGAGGAAGTCAAAGAGATATTAGAGATTCTTAATGAATTATTAATGAACTATTTAATCATATTATTGCTTTGGTCGATAACTGTTCATAAGGATGATAAATCATCCTTAATTGTAATTGTGGCTGTTCAGTTGTTGATCTTAGGGATTAGGTTTAGCAGATGAACCGTCGTGTTGATCTGAAGCTTGTTTGCATCCTTTGAACTTGATATAAATAAGGATACTAGGATTAATGCGAGGGGTCAGAGGATAAGACTGTTATTATAGTCAGATTGGATTAGTTTTGATCAACAACTGCAACATGGATTGAATTGTACCATTTTCTAAAATTAATAAGATAAGTAGACCTTTTTCTTTCACCTGTGGGAATAGATATCTTTTCATTTACAATAAGTCCCTCAGATAAACCAATTTGAACTTCTTCAAAGTGATAGTTTGATGTATATGCTTCTTAATCTGTTTCATTATTATTATTCTCAGTTGGTTTTCTCATCTTGCATGGTTAAAATCTTGTTGATTGAGGCCTCAATAAATTATTCTGTCATTTGATAAAGTAATATCCTATTAAGATATCTCTGAATTCATTTTTAGGTTGCATATTCATTCCATAATGCCTTTGAAGTGATAGTTTTCTAGCAAAACTGTCTCTGAGGTTGCACAAAGGATTGGATGATATTGACTCTATTGCCCGTGAGGAAATTAGGCACTGATCTGTATTTATGTTGGATTTTGGTCATTGAATTCATTGTTCATAGTTTTGTGATAATCTTTCCATCTGCACAATTCTTGTATTTATACACACACAAACATTCTTAATACATTTATATTTTTAGTTAGCATTTTTAACTTACATCTTTCAATTCAAGTGTTCTTTCAAATTGCTTTGCCATAATTTGGAGGAGGAGAGTGTTCAGGGTCTATTATCTTCTATAAAAAGCCTTGGAACTTGAAGAATAAGTTCAAGGAGTAGGCCTACCAGTCTTGGTTCTGCAGAGCCAGAATTGCAGAGGGTTTTAAACCTAATTTGGTTAAAACTTTGTTAGTTGGGGTTTCCCACTATTGGATTGGCAATTCCAAAGGAAATCCAATCTGTTGATTTGAGCACCAACAGATTGGCGACTTTGCTGGGAACTAATCATAATAAAGTTTACAATTCTCAGAGTTTCTGGTAATTGAGGTTAAACTCTACTGGGGAGAAATAGAATCCAGAAGATTTCAATCAAGTATTTCCTTCTAAAAAGAAGGTGGCGACTCTACAATTTTAAATTGGTAATAATTTTGGTATTATATTTTGGTTAGTAAATTTTCATGTGGGGTAGGTAATATTTGCATCCAGACCAGCTTGAATTAGATTTAAGCCTAAAGAAGAGAAGAACTCCAAGTATGAAGATGCCTTATGTACCTCATATGATATACTCTAATAAGGATGATCATAAGTATGCTTGTGATCAATTCCCTAATTCAAGTCATTCAAGTCATGAGAGTAGTGATGAAAATTGTAATCCTTTCTACCAAGGTAATAGAGGAGGACATGATTCCAACATAGTCCAAATCAGAGAGATGTTTGAAAAAGAAAACAAAATTAATAAATGGGATGTTGTGTTTCGTAAGATGGCTGATACAGGACCAAAAAATGAAGAAATGGTCATGGCTCTTAAAAGGCAACCAGAGGATGTACTAAGGAAAACAGGGATAGAGAGAGACAAAATCAAATCACCAAGAAAGGAAGGAGTTACTGAAGATGATAGAAATAAAGGTTACAATCCTCCTCATAAGAAGAATAATGGGCATATGTTTAATGATGATCATACCAACCCCTTGTTTGAACCTGACAATAGAGGAAGACTTGAGAAAGACAACGATTATTGGGAAAGAAGAGATTAGTGGAGAAAATGGAACAATGGAAAAGATCATACCCACAATAATAGAATGAACCCTAACTCATTTGATCAGCGTGATAAACATAGACATCAAAATAATGAAAGGGTGTATGATGGATATCATAATAATAGTGATCAGAATTATGGCCCAAGAGACTATAATATGAATTCAAATTCTAGACCAAGAAATACAAATCAAAGATTTCATGATGTAAATCATTATAATCAAAGGCATGGAGCTGTGAATCAAAATGTGAACAATTATAGAGCCCCAATGGTTTCTGACAGATATAAACAGTTAGATTTTTATGTCATAAGTGGATATCCTAATGACATAGAAAATAAATTAAGGAGTGCAATTCCAAAATTTTTAGGGAATGGGTCAGAATCGGATGAAGTACATTATGTAAATTTAAAGAATGCTATCCAAGAATTTGATGAATTCAATGAGGATGTATACATGAAATTTTTTGTTCAATCCCTCATAGAAGATGCAGCATAATAGTTCAGAAGTTTACCACATAGATCCATATCTACTTGTGATGAATTTGTGAACCAATTTGTAGAATGATTTGGTGATCACAATGATACTTCTTTTGCTTCACATGAGTTGACAATTATGAAGAGGAATCAAAATGAATCTGTGGCTGAATTCAATAAAAGATTCAATAAGGTCCTGAATAGGATTCCAAGAGATGTTCAGCCTGTCGATGCTTTTTTGATTAATTTCTATATGAGTGCCTTTGATAGCAAGACAAGTTATTAAATCAAATCTCATAAGCTTTCTACTTTGACACATGATCTTAAGATTTCCATAATGATTGAAAATGACAGGAAGGCATCCGGTATAATTGCTAAGAGGGAAGACACCCATTTATTCAATCCAAAAGAGCCTAAGCAATACAAAGAGGATGATAAAATAGATAAAATTAAGAATATGGTGAAAGGTCTCCAAGTGAATAATGGAAGAGACAATTTTAAGTACAACCAGAATAATTGGGTACCATACAAAAGTGACAGATATAAATTGCAAGATATGCCTTATAATACAGAATGGAAGAATGGGAAACCAGCGAACAAAGAATTGCACACCCCTGTTCCATTGAGGATAAACAACCATTTTGTGGAAAATTATCCTTGGTGCGAAGCTTGCAAACTGCCACATTCTTATGAACATTGTGTTGTTGCCCATAAATGGAAAGAGGATGAAGAGCATAATAATGATCAAAAACCTGCAGTAAATAATTTGTCAACCGATCCTATGTGGGCATGCGATGATTATAACTCTTTGGATGAGTATTATTGCAGGGATGACCTAAATAGAGTATATCAATATGGGAACCATCAGGAGAGAAATCCAAGATGGTGAGAAACAATAGAAGAGGAGAAAGAGGCATACACAATAACTGCAATGGAAGAAGAAAGAAGCAATTACAAGATGAGGAATAGGACTGTAAATGTGGAACAAGGTAAACCTGACCGAAGAGTTGATCCAAAAGGGATAAAATGCAAAGACATTGCTCAGGACAAATAGGTAGACCCTCAAATAGAAAAGGAAAAGGTGGTCAGTAATTATTTTCCCAACAAATGTTCTTTTATGTCTAATGCATTATCTCAAATTAAAATATCTATTCCTTTGCTTGAAATAGTTAAAATACCTGAATGCAAAAATGAAGCTTTGAAAATATTGTCTAATGTAGGTAATAATGAAGATCTTAACCAAGAAATAAAGGATCCTCCATCTATTTATCTAGGAACTACTTTGAATAAAAATGGAAATCAATTTGATCCTTTTTACCTTACTTTATTGATAAACGATGGAATGGTAAAGAATTGTATGATAGATTTTGGTGCAGCAGTGAATATTATGCCAAATGATGTAATGAAATAATTAGGAATGGATGTTGATAGAAAATTTGGTAAATGTTATGCTATGGATAATAGATCCGTTCCTGTTGTAGGCATAATGAATAATGTTGATTTTAAATTTCTTGCATGCCCTGAAAAATCATATAAAATGGATATCACTATGGTTGAAGTTCCTTCTTGTTATGGGATGCTTTTATCTAGACAATAGTTTGGCTTGGTAGGGGGAAGTATTCAATTAGATCTTTCTTACGCTTCTATCCTAGTGAATGTCAGGGATATAAGAATTGATAGAGAGACTAGAAGTCCATACATTCTTGAGGCTATGGATCCAAGCTTGGTAACAAATTTATGCCATTCTAATATGGACAACTTTCAAGTAAGTATTTCAAAAGATGTTATGCATGACAATGAACCTATCAAATTTTATGCAGAGGTAAATCATAATTTTATTTGGAAAATGTATTTTGATGGTGCTTGCTACAGGGATAGTAATGGGGTAGGTGTCATTTTCTTTGCTCCTGATAAGAAAACATTTAAATATTCATTTTTGCTAGATTTTGAATGTACTAACAATGTTGCAGAGTATGAAGCTCTCCTCCTTAGTTTAAAAATAGCTAGTAAACATGGAATAAAGTGTTTAATTGTTTTTGGAGATTCTGAATTAATTGTTTCTCAAATTTAAAAGTAAGTTTGTTACTAAGCATCCCCTTCTTAAAAGATATAGAAATGAGGTTTGGGATTCTATTGAATGTTTTGATGCTTTCTCTATTAACTGGATAGATAGATCAAAGAATATTCTTGCAGATTTTATGGCTAACTTGGCATTAAAACACAACAATATTCCCTGTGAGGACATTGTTCAAGTTGAGATTAAAACTAGGCTTGCTATACATGACAACATAAAAAACTGACAAGTTTTCAAATATGACAAAGATATAATCAAATGTTTAGCATGTGAATAGGAGTATGAAGATCAATTGATAGAATTGAATGCTCATTTTGAGATAGAGGATGGAAAAGAAGTATTTTTTGGAAAAGAAGTTATTCAGCTCAAAACAAATAAAGTCCCAAGGGGTCTTGTAGAGATGGAAAGATTGTTTGACAACAAGGACTCAAGATTAGACAAAATGAACACTGATGTCAAGATGGATGATGTAGAAAAGATAAATTTGGGAAATGAAGAGACCCCAAGGGAAGTATTTGTGGGAAAAAAATTAACCCCTAAGATCAGAGCTGATATCATTAGATTGCTGAGAAAATATAGGCATGTATTTGCCTGGTCTTATGATGACCTTAAGGCTTACCAAGAAGATCTTTTTCAATATGATATACCATTGAAGCCTAATGCCAAACCATTTAGACAAAGGCAGAGACCAGTAAACCCTACTTTGGCTCCCAAGATGAAAGATGAATTAATTAAGATGAGGGATGCCGGTATAATCAAACCAATCAGACACTCAACATGGGTTTCTAATATGGTGCCTGTCATAAAAAAGAATGGTGATATTAGACTTTGTGTAGATTTTAGGAATCTAAATACATCATCCTTAAAAGATAATTATGCACTCCCAAACATGGAAGCATTATTGCAAAAGGTTACAGGGAATGAATTGTTGTCAATGATGGATGGTTTCTCAGGGTATAACCAGGTAAAGGTGAAAGAAGAAGAACAATATAAAACAAAATTTACTACAACATGGGGTACCTATGTATATGCTTGAATGCCTTTTGGACACACCAATGTAGGAGCTACTTTACAGAGGGAAATGGATGTTTCCTTTGAAGATTTTATTGATGTGATTATGATGGTATATCAGGATGATTTAACTGCCTATTAAAAAAAAAAGAAGATCACTGCAAACATTTGGAAAAAAAATTTCAGAGATTTCTTGAATATGGGATATCATTGAATCCAAAGAAATTTCATTTTTCTGTCACTGAAGGAAAATTATTAGGACATATTGTATACAAAGATGGGGTAAGAATAGATCCCGAGAGAATTGCAAAAATTGATAAAATTGAGATCCCAAAGAATGTTAAAAAGATTCAGTCCTTTTTTGGATAGATAAAATTTGTTAGGAGGTTTGTTCCTAATTTCTCAGAAATAATTAAACCAATCGCAGTAATGTTGAAGAAGGGTGCAGATTTGAAATGGACAAATGAAGCCTTGGAAGCATTTGTAAATATTAAAAAGGAAATCAAGGAAGCCCCTGTCCTTAAATCTCCAGATTATCGTAAACCTTTTCAATTATTTTCCTTTGCCTCATATCAAACCATTGCTGCTGTCTTACTACAAAAGAATAGTGAAGGATATGAACAACCAGTAGCATTTTTCAGTAAAACTCTTCAAGCTTCTGAGTTAAATTATGATATTAATGAAAAGAAAGCTTATGCACTTGTGAAAGCAGTGAAATCTTTCAGGCCTTATTTGGTAGGAGCAAAAATAATAGCTTATGTTCCTAATGCTGCAATAAAGGATATATTCAGACAATCAGAGGTTACTAGGAAAAGATGCATATGGGTAAATCAAATTTGGGAATTTGATATAGAAATTTAGATCACTAAAATTATCAGAGGACAAGGATTAGCAAGGCTAATGGCAGAATCTAATATGGATGCATTACAGATAAATGAAATGGAGTTATGTGAAACTCATACTAGTATTGAAATATTCCCTTGGTCTACTAACATAGTGTATTTCTGGAAACATATGAAATGTCTAGACAATCTAAATGATAACCAGAAAAGGACATTGAAATTGCAGGTGTCTAAGTATTTCTTAATCCAAGGTTATTTATACTGGAAAAACATTGATGGTATACTCCTTTTTTGTCTAGATAAGTATCAATCAAAGGAAGTAATCATTGATCTTCATGATGGACAATGTGGAGGACAATTTTTAGCAAAAACCACCACCCATAAGATATTAAATGCAGGATAATATTGGCCTTGTCTGTTTAAGGATCGCCATGCATATGTTCAGAAGTGTGAAGCATGTCAAAAATTCTTAGGAAAACTAAGATACAATGGTGCATTACCTCTAAATCCTATGTCTACTGAAGAACCATTTCAAATGTGGGGAATAAACTTCATAGGAGAGATCACTGACACTTCTAGTGGTGGGCATAAATGGATATTGGTGGCTACTGATTATTTTACTAAGTAGGTAGAAGCTATACCTACTAGAAAAGCTAACAGTAAAGTGGTGATTAAGTTCTTGACTAAAAATATACTGATAAGATTTGGTGTTCCTCATAAAATTGTTTGTGATAATGCTATGTGTTTCAGATCTGCATAATTCACCAAGTTTCATGAGAAATATGGGATAAAGATTTCTTATTCATCTCCTTATCATCCTCAAGGAAATGGCCAAGCTAAACCTAGCAATAAGAACATAATGAAGATTATTAAAAGAATGTTGAGTAACAACAAGAGACCATGGGTTTCTAAATTACCCCTGGCACTTTGGGTAGACAAAATTACAATTAAGAAATCTACTGGATATGCACCATATGAACTTGTTTATGGAAAGAAATCTCATTTACCATTGAATAATTTGTTGCCAATATACAAATTCATAAATAAAGAACAATGGGAAGAAGTGGATTTCATGGAAGATAGATTATTTCAGCTTGCAGAATTGGATGAGATGAGAAACTAGGCTCAAGAGAGAAATCATGAGTTACAAAAGAAAGTGAAGGTTTTGTTTGACAAGAAGACTACAGAAAGGAAATTCCAGGAAGGAGATCTAGTTTTGAGATGGAATGTAAGAGATCAAGACAAAGGTAAACATGAAAAATTTGATGCATTATGGGTAGGCCCTTTCGTTATCATTGATAAGGGAGGTGAGAATTCTTATCTTTTACAGGATCTGGAAGGTTATCCTCATGAACTTCCTGTACATGGTCAGTATCTTAAACCTTTTTTCTCTTAAATATTGCAAAGGTGAGTTATTTTTTTCCTTATTTGTATAATATGTATTGTAGTTTTTTGTTCTGCTAATGGTCTGATTTTCCAGAGATAGCTAGGATTCTTGTTGTGTTCAGGTATGAATGCGCATCCCTAGAAAGAGCCACTAGTGTTACCCAAATTTGTAGATCAAATTTGCATTTATAATGGTCAAGGGAAGTGTTTTTTGCAATTATTATCTTGGTTTATGCCTATATTTCCTCCTTACATTCATAGTTTATTATTGCAATTGTTCTCTCCTATGCATTTATCCTGTTTAATTTTATGCATTTTTTTGTTAGATTGGCTATGTTTCATATTTTCCATGGATTACATATATTTGAATTCATATTTCTAGCCATTGTTTATCTTTCCCGCGACCCCTTATTCATTTTAAAATCTTGGCAGGGAATATTCTTTTTTTCTTGGCGCCTTTGAAAATTACATTGGTGATGTTATCTCATAAGATAACCACAGTCAAGAAAATGATATTGCGACCTGGCGACATAGAGGGATTTGTAAACTTGCGATTGAAGTGAAGTTAAGGGTTTAGTCAAAGATTAAAGTAAAGAGAAGACAAGTAATTTTTGATTTGATGGTCGACATAATTACTTAATGAAAAGATGAATGTCTTTTAACCTTTAAGGGAATGCACCTCAGTGACATGTGTTTTATGTAATAGATCTGGGTCCGTGAGAGTAATAAAGGTGATTGATAAAGGTCAGACAAGTTTTAGAATATCCACTTAAGGCAAAGATGCACGAATGTTAATCATCAAGCCATTGCGGGATCATGACACATGTTTCATGTTAGAACCTGGGCCCATGACAAAATAAGATTTCTAAATGGATGTTAAAGGATGGAGAAGATCGACGACTGGTGCAATGACTTAAGGCAAAGATGCATGAGATTTATTCATCAAGGCATTGCGCGATGACGCCGCATGTCTCTAACAAATATAAAGGACAAAATGCCTAAGTGGCACTGATGAATGGGATTTTATTCATTATTGCATATTATATTTTTATTATTTAATATTTTCTTGTCGACTGAGGGTTTTTGATTATCGTTTCATACGTCGACATTGTCTGCATGCATGGTTTCATAGGTAATAAAATGAAAATGAAGCGACCTAGGCGAAAGATGAAAATATCGAAGGCATGCAAATGATCATTAATTTACCATGTGGAAGTCAAAGATATATTAGAGATTCTTAATGAATTATTAATGAACTATTTAATAATATTATCACATTGGTCGATAACTGTTCATAAGGATGATAAATCATCCTTAATTGTAATTGTGGTTGTTCATTTGTTGATCTTAGGGATTAGGTTTAGTAGATGAACCATTGTGTTGATCTGAAGCTTATTTGCATCCTTTGAACTTGATATAAATAAGGATACCAGGATCAATGCAAGGGGTCAGAGGATAAGACTGTTATTATAGTCAGTTTGGATTAGTTTTGATCAACAACTGCAACATGGATTGAATTGTACCATTTTCTAAAATTAATAAGATAAGTAGACCTTTTTCTTTCACTTGTGGGAATAGATATCTTTTCATTTACAATTATTCCCTCGGATAAACCAATTTTAACTTCTTCAAAGTGATAGTTTGATGTATATGCTTCCTAATCTCCAGTTCATTTTTATTATTCTCAGTTGGTTTTCTCGTCTTGCATGGTTAAAATCTTGTTGATTGAGGCCTCATTAGATTAGTCTATCATTTGAGAAATTAATATCCTATTGAGATATCTCTGAATTCATTTTGAGGTTGCATATTCATTCCATAACGCCTTTGAAGTGATAGTTTTCTAGAAAATCTGTCTTTGAGGTTGCACAAAGGATTGGATGATATTGACTCTATTGCGAGTGAGGAAATTAGGCACTGATTTGCATTTATGTTGGATTTTGGTCATTGAAATCATTGTTCACAGTTTTATGATAATCTTTCCATCTATACTATTCTTTTATTTATATACACACAAACATTCTTAATACATTGATATTTTCAGTTAGCATTTGTGACTTACAACTTTCAGTTCAAGTGTTCTTTCAAATTACTTTGCAACACTTTGGGGGAGGAGAGTGTTTAGGATCTATTATCTGCTATAAAAAGCTTTGGAACTTGAATAATAATTTCAAGGAGTAGGCCTACTAGCCTTGGTTCTGTAGAGCCAGAATTGCAAAGGGTTTTAAACCTAATTTGGTTAAAACCTTGTTAGTTGGCCAAATCACTTGGGTTTCCCACTATTGGATTGGCAAGTCCATAGGAAATCCAATCTATTGGTTTGAGCACCAACACAAGGAAGAAATAAAAAGTACAAGACCTAAGGTCTAGACCTTATACCTCGGGGGCTCATCATAGATGGCCTTGCCTATGCAACTCGCAAAGACATCGTAGTTCATGTTTAAATTTAAAAGTAGTCTTTTAAAGGATCGTAGTGTAACACCCCAAAATTGGCATCTTGCAACCCTAACCAATTTTGTTGCATTTGTTATTCTTCTAAATCATCAAAGTCTTATTGTACTAGGCAATTCCGAGTTTTCACTGACTCTACT
>MU224045.1:303972-332666 GCA_018584345.1 Thuja plicata | reverse complement strand
ATTTACAAATCCATATTCCAGGGCAACCAAACAGTCCCAAAAAATGAAAACCAGGGTTTGCATAACCAGGCTATAGATAACCATGATTTGTTTCATTTTCCAATTCCCCAACCAAACGGGCCCTTATCATTTGTCTTTTGTCACCAAATATAGTTCCTACTGTCGAAGAATCTTGCTCTATTTAGGGTAGGAGTATCATATGAATCAGCTTCATGGGTATAATTCTACTCTGAAGTAAGATATTTTGAGGCTTGTTCACCTTCGATTCAAGTCCAAAAGGGCAGGGAAAACCCAGCTGATTGTGCAGGGTTGCAGTGATTCCTCCTACAATATAGTGTGCAATGCAGTTAAACTGAATGGATAAATCACTGTCTTTAGAACGAAATGCAGGATCTTATATCAAATGCACGTTGAATCCAAAAACTAGTATAGGACACAAATTATTTGAAAGACTATTCTTCTAGTATGTTAATAGTTGATATACAATTAGTACCATAATATTCATATTCAAGGCTATGAATTCATGTATGAATTTTTCTATATCTGGTCATATTATTCATATATAATTAATTTTCTTTCTTGATTGGATGTTTCACAAATAAAAATTTGGTAATTTTCGATAGTATGTTGTTAATTAGTTTAATCATTTTAAAGTTCTAGAATATAGATAACTTTTGTAGCTTCAGAATAGCAAAAGGATTGATTGCATGTTTTAAGATAGCGTATGCAACATGTCAACAAGTGAACCATCGAAAAGAAGATAAACACAGAAGATGCTAACTAGAAGCATTTTTCTATGTTCTCATAATGCTTGTATGGAGAGCTATGGAAGGGGAAGAAAGTCAATAAAGTTAGTCATGGATTTATTGAAGTAGCGACATCTCTTATTCTTGAACAATATGTAGATAATCATGTGTTATATCATCAAAATATGTAAATATGTTCATTATAAAATATCATGCATTAATTAATATACACCTCATGTATGATATGAAATAGCAATAAACACTAAGATCACACATATGGCACATTATTGAATCTCACTATTATTAATATGGACAATGACTATTAAGTGACTTTTACTTTATTGGTGAATTTCCTTGGTTCATGTTAGATCCCAAAATTGTACGGACCAAAATTCTGGAATATTTCATACCTCTAAAGTCAGTGATAGTCATCAAGAAGGTAAAGAACATGGGTTATAAATATATTACAGATTTTTAAAGACCGAAAAAATGGGTGATCTTTTTGATACTTTGCGCTTCGATTAAACAAAAGAGTGGTAGACCATAAAGGGCCTCAAACTCGCGGTGATAATTAGCTAGTTTTTCTGTTTTGGTTGGTCTTGCCCTAGTCCCCCTGGTATTTTTTTTTCAGTTGTTAGTCTTTATTAAATGCTTTATTTTTTAGTTTTTTTTGGTTTTCTCATACCTTGTGAGATCACTCTCTACTATCTTAATGACCATTTTATAAATGGGTTTGGGGCCTATCTTTCTTTATATAATCAAGACAAGTATCTCAATCCCTTTAGACATTTTTCATTTCGTAAATTATTTTAAATTATTAAAAATAGTGTTGGTCTTCTCCAAATATTAGTTAGTATATTTCATGCATTATAAGTGATAGCAACAAGCACTGAGATCAAACATATCTCACATTATTGAATCTTACTATTACCAATATGGATAATGACTATTAAGTCACTTTTAGTTTATTGGCAAATTTACTTAGCTTTCCAAAATTGTACCCCAAAATCTTAGACCATTTCATACCTCCAAATCAAGTGATATGTCATCAAGTAGTAAAGAATAGGGTTGGTCAATATATTATAGATTGTTAAAGATAAAAAAATGAGTAGTCTCTTTGACACTCTAAGTTTTGATTAAACCCAAGAGGGTGTTTTTAGAGTTACCAAAATATTTTAGTACATAAGCTAAACTATCACAGTATAATAACAATCAAGAACTACACCCAATACACAATTGAACCCAAATATTGTCACTAGTTAGAGATAAACTATCTCCATATAACCTCTCATGCAGTTGATGTTGATTCTACTAGCCCACCTCCCTAATCTAGTAAGAATTGTAAAGCCAAGGAAAATCCCCAAATAGACATCAATCCCACCCAGGAGGAGATTATAACCAAAGGAATGTCCTTCATGGATAGGTTAGAATTCTTAACAAGGAGTGGGAGACCATCAAGGGCCTCAAAACCCTAGTGATAATTGAAGACATTATATTTTTCCATTAGTATATGCAAGGAAAAACATGATAAACATGGTCGGCTAATAATACACCGACAGATATAGCACAACACTACCCGACGCCAAGGTTATCGATATTGCTAAGTACAAAGCATCCCGATGCAACACTATTTAGTGTTAATCGATGACAGAAAATAAAAAGGAACCCGACGAGTAACCAACAATGCAACCCGATGAAGCAGTCAAGAGTGGAACCCGACAGATGAAGGGAACCCGATGAATAGTTCAAAAAAGGAACACCGATAGACTTTCAGTTCCCACCGACAATCAGATATCGAGAGTCAGTTACATCCCGCAAAAAGTGGATCTAACTTCCACGTCAGATAAATCACTGAAGTTTTATATTTAGCTTCTTGATTTGTTTTTAAATCCATTACTTGAGGGAAAAGCAATGTAATTATTATTGTTTTTATCAGTCTAACTGATTTAAAACATGCAAACTAAAGGATCAAGGTCAAGTTGTATACCTTGGATCTAGAGTTAACATTGTAATGCGTGATTCTAGAATAGGTCAAATAACTTGTATAAATAGATGCTCAATCAATTGTGAACATATTGTTCGATGATGATAGTAGCCTCTGAGAGCATCTAAGGTTCAGACAAGAGAATTCATGCAGAAGCACAAACAAAGACCAAATCAGTTTTCAAGAACAAGAACCAAGGCTACTGACAAGCAGGAAAATGTATAAATCAATCACTATAGGTGATATTCATATACTATAAGCTTTAATGGATCTGTGATCAACAATTATAGATTGCATATAGTCAGGTCATACATATTGTACACACTCTAACAAGTGTAGTACACTTAAGAAATCCTTTCAAGGAAGGTGGATTTAACAATCCTATTGTAAATCTCTTAACGGAGTGCACACTACATCAATGTTTATAAAGCTCTTAACAGAGTAGATCCTAACATGTCTCTACATTAATACTTCTAATAGGGTAGATCATTAGAAGTGATCAAATTATAATCCTTAACTGGATCCCTTCCAATATGCAGATAGTGAAGTTTTGTGGGTGCCATCCCCACTGTAGTTTTTACTTCTTAACAGGAGTTTTCTGCGATATCATATCTTGTGTTATGTGTCTATTAATTTCATGAATGTTTCTATGAATGTTACATACAATTAAGTTTATGAATTAATATTACATGCATAAGAAAGAACATCAGATTTGGTCGGTAATACAATAAAGATTGATTGCTAATGAAGTAAGGTGAAAAGTGTTAAAAGTTTTAGAGGTACTGATTCACCCCTCCCATCTCAGTACTACTTCTCATTAATCCCAACAATAATTAGCTAGTCTCTCTATTTTAGTTGGTCTTTCCCTAGTTCCCCTTGTTATTTTTGTTGGCATTAGTCTTTATTATATTGTTTGATTTTTAGTTTTTTTTTTTATAATTTTTTTTTTCTTATTATACATATAATAGATTATAGTAAATGACATACAATAGATTGTAGTACATCAAACAATCAATTTGTAAGATATAAATGAGAATACATTTGATAAAGAGTAGGAAGGTTTTAATAATATATAGTTCAATGAAATTGTATGTATTGATGAGTGTTTGCAATTTTTTAGAGAAATATATAATTATAATAATACATTTTCTCTTCCCGAGGGTTTTTTGGAAGTATTTTGCAAATCCATGTTCCCAGTTTATGTGTCTTATATCAGAGGGATCTGAGGGGTTTTTTGAGCAGATTAGGCTCATTAGCAGGGTTTTTTTAGGGTTTTGCATCTGTTTCACACTTTGTTAATCTCAAAGTTAGAAGATTATATGGGTATATATCAAGATATGGTCACATTATAGGCTTATTTCTATTTTGTATCTGGCCAGGATAGGAGGTTTTCTTCCTACTTCTTTCCTCCTTGAGCCTTCTGAAGTAATTTTTAATAATAAAATATAATTGCTTGTGCATTTTTGTCAAAAAAAAAAAAAATTTCTCTTACCATATTTTATTACACAAATATAATAAAACTTGTGTGTGGTGACACCTAATGCATTAGAAAAATTTCATGATAACTATTCCTTGATTTCTTTTTGCCATTACCATTTTGGTGTTAGATAATTAAGTCTTTATATAACATGGATCTAATATTTGATGTTCATAAAAATTAAAATCTAGTTCTACTTATACTTTAATTGATGCATACAATTCCCATTTTTTGTTAACGAGTCTATCACCTAATGGAGCAAGAATTGGTTTGCATTGGTTTAATATAAATTATTTTCATTAAATAATTACTTTGCATCTTATTAGTTCTAGGAATAGCTTTTTTTAGTTTAAGTGATGTATTTTGTTCATGATTTAGTGTATTAACCAAGGAAATATTTTAATTAATTATGACTTCTAGGCACTTAGAGAATCAAATTTATTATGTCCTAACCTTTCCAATATGTACGTGATAACAAATAAAAGCATCTTATGAGATTGAAATACGTTTGGTACCTATAGGTGCACATGAAAGGTGATTTCATCTATATGAGAGGATATTTGTATATATTTTATATTTTATCTCTTGATAATACTTGGGGCCAATTATGCATAGGGTCTAGCTATTGATTTTTATTGTCATGTTATGTTTTGGTTGATGCACTAAAATTGCTTGGTACCTTTGGAAATGCTCATATGGGTTTAAGATGAGTCCAAAGTATAAGAGAGACCATCCAATCTCTTTATAGGCCTTCAATCATCCATAATAAATTGAAAAATCCCCTTATTTACCTTCTTCGTAACATATTCCTAGCCTAGGTGGTAAGGAATATTCTACGAGTTTATGGTGGAATTTTTGAATTTTGTGCAATTTTTGATTGTTGGTAAAAATGGGGTTTAGGGGGACCTAAAATCCCTTACAATACTTACAAAATAGGAATATAAATTAAGCCCATTGAACTGAAACAAGACTGGAAACCAACCCACTAAATCCATAACCAACACAAAAAACTAGAAACCAGCAACACCCCCCATCAATAGAAAACCTAAAACCAAACCAGCACAGAAATATGGGAACATAAAGACCTAGGAAAACTCCAGAAGAGTTTCGTCCGCCTCTTTCTTAGCCTCAGAAACCTTCTTGATTGCCTCATTAAAATCTAAGAGCTCCAGGATCCTGTCTTGGATCTTCTTCTTTTTTGCAGACCATGTACGCTTGCCTGGACTTGTATCACGCGCATCATCTTTGTCATCTTCGAGCTTCACAGTCAGAGACCTAGCATCCAGCTTAGACTTTATGGTATTGAATCACTCCAGTGCATAACCCATAGAAAGGTTATTATCCAACATGTGCTTCTTAAGAGTGTTCTCCAAGATTTCCATTCTTTCTTGCATATCCTTCATGTTTTTCTCATCCTCTTTGTCCTTTCATACTTCCATCCCCACCGACCTAGTATCCAAGTTCCCCTAAAGAAGTTCAACTTTGGAAGAGAGGGATCGGAAACTATGAATGAGGCTTTTAATTTCCTTCAAAACCCATTTCATGAGGCAGAATGAATACATCGACATCGCCTTTGCCATTTGGAGGACACCGAAAGGGGGATCAATCTTGTCATCCCTATCCTCTTGAAGAAGTTGAACATTCCTTTCCTGCATGCAAACCATTCTCACAAAGGGAATGTTCCTAGAGTTGGAAGGGTTATTACCCTTCTCATCAGTCTCCAAAACATGAATCTCATTATCCTCCTTCGTATCCGACTACACCTCCATGACCACTTCAATCTTCAGGGAAATAGGAACATCATGTTCGTCAAAGCTCACATAATTGACCAGAATGGGGATCTTCTGACCACTCACATCCACATCTTTATCCTTGAATTCAGGGTCGTCAAATTTTTCCTTGGCTTTGTGGGCATACTCTTCCTTGTCCTCTTCCTCACTAGAATCACTAACCGAAGCTGACAAAGACTCTTTGCTTTCCTCATTAGACTGGGTATGAGGAAAATATTTAGTATCCTAATAACCATCAACACTCTCACCTTCAGAATCTATTTCCATGCTATCCTTCTTTTCAAATTTTAATTTTTTACCCGCTGTCAACTCCGCTTTACTCTCACCCTCCCTAATCTGTTTACCCAAAGCCTTGGAAGAACCAGAGTCCCTAGGTGAGGGAAAAATAGGGCTACTAACAAAAAATTTCTTAATATGCTGAACAATTAAAAGGATAAGACCCTCATGCAGAATGGGCTTTCTCACTTTCTTCCTACAATTAATTATGCTATGGAAAAGGGACTACAACAGAAAAAATGAGAAAGAAACCCTAAAATTATGTCTGAATGAAAAAGAAGCACAAAATGATAGGAGTGAGCATGCTTATACCTACCATCTAGAGTGATATACTCCATGACAAGAGTCATAACCTTCACCCAAATCTCCTTTAAAGTATCAACATCATAACAGCCACCAGAGTCCTTCACCAAGCACTCGGCCTCCACCTTGTCTTTTGGGAAATATTGAATGGCCTGTTGGGAGGTCTTGTTGTCTTTATAGAACTTCAAGCCCTTGGTGTTCAATCCAGACACCTCCACAATAAGATCTTCAGTGATTTTCACAGCCATTCCCCCGATAGTCATAGTGCCATCCTTCCAGCTCTCAAAAAAAGCCTTCGTGACTTCTTCTTTGAACCCATGAAGGTGTTCCATGTATGTGGTGAGCCCTCCCTTCCTAAGCTTGTCCCAAACCTCAGTCTTATTCTTCCATTTTTTGCAATTAATCGTTTCCCTGTGGTTAAGTTCTCCACCCATAATGCAATTTTGTGTAGTTAGTATCATGAAATATTTATTTTAAAAATAATTTGAAGACCCTAGTGATACAATAACATAATTTTTTAGCTATGGTTGATTATTTATAGTTGCATACTTTATGTTTCAATGAGTTTGATTGCTTGTCACCTTGTGCCTAATAAATATTGTTAAGGAAGAAAGTATCACTAGATTGAAAATAACTAAAATACTCTAATGGTAAATTTGAACCCCAAAAAGTTCATTGTCTTTAAGGTCAAGTGTTCTTGAAATAATTTCACTTGCAAAAAGAAATGGTGATTTTACTAGCTAGAAATAAGATTTTTTTTTCTACTATATCATGCTCATCTTTAGTGTCTCAAGAGCATATTTCTACCTCAAATGATTTTTTATAAGGTAAAAATAATTTTTTTCCTCTCTTTAGTAGAAAACTTTGTTATATAGTGAGGATAAGTTTTTCTTATAAATATGAACTTCTATTCTATATGGTAATTTTTGATCAATTGTGGCCAAATAGTGTGATTTTAGTACATGTAGAACAATATTATATTAGATGTTTCATATGGATATTCCCATAGGAATTATTTTAAACTAGTGGAAAATGACTATTTGATGCAGTCATAGCCAAAGTTTCCCTTATGGAGATGGTCCAACCATGCAGCAAGAGTCAACATAGAGAAAATAAACAATAAAAGATCATAAAAAACTCATTAATAAACAAAAAAACATGCCTTGCAAGCCTTCATATTATCAGATTTTCAAGATTTAGATCATACATGCCCAACAACATGTTAGCCTACTGTATATTTAGAAAATCTTCCAATTGGAAGATTGAATATATCCTCAAACATATTTGGTCATTATTGGATTCGTTTAAAGAATGTTACATCTCACACACATATAGAGAGGGTAAAAAGCTTGCAAATATGCTAGCAAACATGGGTTGTGAGAACACTATTTTGGACTCCTCATCGTCCCTAGTTGATATTCATGACTACCCTAACGTCTTGCAAATTGTCAATTCAGAAAAAACAAATTAAACTTGTCATTTGTTGAAAGTTAGATCATGTCCTCACATATATAAGGAAACATGCTATATTGAAGTGTCTATCCCATGATTCTTTACGTCAACTGAAGGCTGGGAAATTATGTGTCCATGTGACACTTTAGGATTCCCAATCAATAAATATCCTTTCTTTATGTCGCAAGCGCTATTTTTGGAAAACTATTTACTAATGGGATTTATATACTTTGAATACTAGAATGCAATGATAAATCAAGTGTATAATAAAAATATTCTCAAGGACCTTCTTCATTCGCAGTCATGAAAATAATGGTAATTTGAGTCTTAAAGTCTAATAATTTTGACCTCATCATGGAGGATGGCAACTGATCAGATAACTGATTTTCCTTTTTTCATACCATGGTGCATTTGGGAAAGATTTATGAAAATTGGGTCAATCTAGTGTCCATTTTTTGTATCATGTAATTTGGGGCAATCTTGTACCCACTTCTACTGTACAAAAATCTTGTAATATGGGTAGTTTCTTAGGTTCTGTTAGGTGATATGGGGCTTTAGTCTCTAGGTATTATTTCCTACCATGATTTGTATTTGAGTAGGGATAGAGGGTTTTCTTGGCTGGTTCTTTCCCTCTTGAGCTCTTAGACTAGGTATTTAATATAATATAATACATTAGCTTTCCTGCTTTTGGCTAAAAAAAACATGTCAGCCTACATTCCAAGGCATACATGCCAGCTTACATACATAAATGTAGATCCATGCTCGATGCTAACCTCTCAAAGGATAACTACTAAGAATCTCCCTACTAAGAAACCAAAACCACAAATATATACAAGATCGTAAGCCACAAGTCGATCATAAAAGATCACATTCTCCAAGGAAGAAAAATATAATGTACCAAATAGGACATGACCCAAATCATAGAAGAGAATATGAAATGAAGTGAAATCACAAAAGGAGGTTTCCTACAAGCATAAGATAATCAAACAATGCACCAATTAGGATCAAAAGCAATGGGAAGCTTTGCAAGATCCAACAACTTGGATTAAGCCATTTTCATGAAGAATAAATAGCTCTGACCAAAATTATAGGAAATATCCACCAAGAAAGAACATATCAAGATGTAAATCTAGACATAGATTTGAAGTGATTTCTAGAACACACCATAATGGTCTCATAAGACAATGTGCCAACTAGAAGGACGCAATACAAAACACATGAACATGAAAACAAAAATAATCTGAAAGGAAATATTTTTGGTTGATGCAAGATTGCCAAGATCCCAAGATGCTCCTGCATTAGACAACCATGATTATTAAGAAAGTGATCCTCTCACTTTACTGCTATAGAATAAATCCACAACTGGAGATAAGATTTCATTTTGACCTTCAACTTCCCAAACCTCATGGTTAAGAATATGAGCCCGCACACCAAAAATCTCTGCCCACTCTAAGCTGATCTCCATATCCTCTGCACTAAAACATACCAGCCAACAAGTTCCCAGGAAGAACCAAACAAAATAACAACATAGCTTAACACAAGATCTGCACTCCTCTTCTCAAAATACCTTATCATCATCAACAACCACTCATCCTCATATTTATCACACATCTGAACTATCTCTGTCACCAGTCCATTAGCAACTCAACAATTAGAAACATTATTGAATCCACCACCTCTATTGTTCAACCATTCATCCTCCTTCATCACCATCAACTCTACCTTCATCTTCAGTCTCAGCATATCCATCCACATCTATAAATACTCATCTCTGTCAAGGAAATACAATCCTTCTTTCCACACCTAGACAACAACACAATCAATAACATCCTCTTTCACAACATCAATCTGATTACTACCAATACAATTCAATAAACACATGTCTTCTCTCTTACATCCTCTAGGTAATCTTTGCAATAGATAAATACTCAAATGAAACAAGTCAACCTAAAACTCTCCATTAGCATCATGCACATAATCATAACTAAGAGCCCTATCACAAGCCCTCTCAAAGTGAGCAAACTTATCAACAATAACACCTATACTATAAACAATATCAAACTCAGCAACTATCCCAACAAGGTTATTGGATTTTTCCAAAGGAGTCCCAATTCCAACTTCAGCAACATCAACCTCCTCAATATCAACAATCTCATTATAATCATCAATAATAAGACAATCCTTAACTAGCTCATCAGATCTAATCAATATATTATGAAAATCATCTATAACCACATCTAGCTTATCCTCTATCAAAGTATTCACATGTGTACATACCTAATAAATCTTAGCGACAACACTGGCTTTCCTTTCCTCCTCTGAACAATCTTCTTAATAGGCCAAATGATCCACATGTGAATTGGTAAATGACAATTCAATTTCTTTAGCTCCTCAACAACCTCCTAACACTCACTTTAAGATTCATGATTCCTCCTCAAACCAACCAAATCATTACAAATTTCAGATCTTAACTCAATCTTAAGGTCTTAAAACATTCTCTTCATACTTATAGGGCTTATCCTATCCAGCGAAATCTCTCCCTTCACAAGGTGCAGCTGTATCTTCTCGGTGATCTGATTGCAAGATCTCAATTGCCTCTCACTCAGTAATCTATTTAATATTCTCATAGCCTGCCTCGATCCAATGATTAGTCCACTAAAAGGATGCCTCAAGGTATTCAACTCATTCTAAGCTTCACAATTAGCAACAACATCTCTCCTTTGATCCATCCTCACACAATTCCTCTTTCGTCATAGTTCAGATCCACATTCTTCCACCCTACAAAAATCCATCCAAGCTTTCATAGGCCCGGTAATGATAATCTACATCAACATAATTAAATCTCGCTTAGATACACTCATACAAGCCAAAAAATTACAAGAAATGCTTCCCTGACCACCTTGTACAAGTCTCATATTAGTGCGGGCTAGAACCACTCTCTTCATCCCACAACCAACACATCCATGACTTCACACATTTAGGAATATAGATCATGTATCACAAGAATGTTCTCCTTTCTCTGATATGACTTGATGTAGTTATGGAAAAAGTCTCCCTAATGGAAATGGTCCAACCATGCAGCAAGAGTTAACACAATAGAAACAAACAGTACAAGATCATAAACAACTTAGAAATGAACAAAAAACATACCTTGCAGGCCTTTATATTATCCGATGATCAAGATTTACATCATACCTTCCCAACAAAATACTAGCTTACATTCCAAAGCATACATGCCTGCTTACATACATAAATCCAGATCCATATTGGATGCTAACCTCTCAAAAGGATAAATAATAAGAAATCAAAACCATAAATATTTACAAGATTGCAAGCAACAAGTCATCTAGAAAAGATCACATTCTCCAAGGAAAATATAATGTGCCAAATAGGAAATGAACCAAATCATAGAAGAACACCTCCAAATGAATATGAAATGAAGTGCTATGATACAAGGGGGTCATCCATGAGCATAAGATCATCAAAATAGGTCAATTAGGATTGCAAGCAATGAGAAAGTTCACAAGATACAACAACTCGAATTAAGCTATTATCATGAAGAACAGACAAGTCCGACCAAAATCATAAGAAATCTTCACCAAGAAAGAATGTATCGAGATATGAACACATACATAGATTTGAAATGATGTCAAGAACATGTCATAAGGATCACATAAGCCAATGTTTCAACTGGAAGGATTGCAATACAAAACAAAGGAACATGAAAACATGAACAAACTGAAAGGAAATATTTTTGGTTGATATGAGATTGCCAAGATCCCAAGACGCTCTTGTATCACTATTCTAATGTTTCGTATTCTTGACATTCAAATAGTCATGATCATGCATATTATAAAAAAACATAACTTGATTTACATTAAGACATGTGAAAGAGGATGAAAAAAATTAGTAATATTTCTAGGATGAAAAATTAATATGAAGAAATTTGCAAGGCATTAAAATTTAATAAAATTTTGAATATGATATAAAATCAAGTTATTTAATCCCTTGCCTTTCCCCTAGTTTATTGAATCTCCTATCATTCCCCCAGATCTCATTTAAAATTAGTTTGACCTATCTTGGGTTAATGATGGAAGGTATGCAACGAAATTAAAGATCTTCAACCAAACACCTAAGTTCAATGAATATTATATTTATGAAGGTGATGGACCTATTTTTATATTTTTTGAACTCATGGATAAATTTAAGTTAGATGATGCTTGTACATGTGGGGAAGATTATTTTGTAGGACTCTATATGTACGGGTGTGGAAAAATATGATGCTTGTAGAGACATCACTTTTCTTTTTTGAATAATATGGTGACTATTTAGCCCTACTTTTCTTATCCAAGAACTATCAAATATAAAAGATCAAAAGAGAGAGTTTAGCATGGATTTATTTCATTATTTTTTTGTTTCTCTTAATTAATATTAAAAGTGAATTCTATTCTAAGACATTTTCTTGTACATTCATTTTTATTTGAAGTTAGTGAAGTTGGTATTAGTTTAATTTTAGATAATTTGATGATTAGAATCCTTCAACAATTTTATCCATTCCTTGTTTTTATGGATAGGGTGAATAATGAATATTTTTATAAAATAATTTCCTCATCTACTTCTATTGATGGCAATCAATAGGTTTTGGTAACCATTTTAAAACCCAATGTGAAGGTGTGGGGTGCCTTTCAAAACCCCCTTGTCCTATTCATGCTTTTTGTTTCTTGGGAGGTTTAGTGTTCTCCATTTTATTTTTGAATATTATCTTAATGACTCTAGAAGTTATGGTTTTGGGTAACTTGTTAAAACCCAGTAATCAGGTTAATGGAGCATGGAAAAACCCTTGTTTATTTTTTTACGTTAAGGGATCCTATAAAAACTTTGTGTACTATGTTTAGGGCCTAGGCATTTTGTTGATGCATCTTGTGCTTGGTTTGGTTAATTATCTATAATATATTGTTGTTTTCTATAGTTTGTGGAGCTGCTAGTTTGTAGGTTCTATCCTTTGCGACTATTTATTTGTGGGTTCTAGCCAAAATATGTTTGTATAGGGGTTTAGGGCCCCTTCAAAACATATTAGCCCCTAATAAAAATAGAGGCACAATACTAGAAGATGACACTTTTTTATATAAGAGGGAAGAAAAAGGTTGTGGTTTATCATACAATAGTGACATTTATGGTAACAATAGTATAAGAACCTATATACAACTAGTTTTTCTTAAACCTAATTATAATATTTAGGTTAAAGTGCACATTTTGTTGCATTGTAGATTTATTGATACATTCTAAAATAACTTGAATTCTATGGAAAATACTTTTCAATCTAATTTGAGCCCGAAGTGTAGGAGAGACCAGCCACTCTCTTCTAGGCATTTATCCCCTATGATCTATTGATGAAACCCATTATATACCTTTTTGACAATATATCCTTATCATTAGAGGTGTGAAATGATTTAGGATTACAAGGCACATTTTGGGATCTAATAGTTTGCACCATTACTAACAAAGTATTGACTTGAAATTACTTTTAAGACCTCGGTGATTTGGTCGTACACTATTTATAATATCCATTGATTATTTATAGTTATGGGATTTATGTTTGGGTGAATATGAATGTTTATCAGCTCATACCCAATACATAGTGTCTGAGAAAAAAAAATTCTAGGTTAAAAAAAATTGAAGGCTTTGTTGGTAAAGATGAAGGTCTAGAGTGTATTTAGTTCCTTGAAAGTCAACAATGCTTCAATAATTTTCTATTGTGAAAGACGTGTTGATTTTTTTGTCTATAAGTAATATTTTGTATTTTAGTATCTTAATAATTTTGGCGTCTTAAGAGCACATCTCACACCTACAATGATTGGTTATAAAATACATGTTATATTTACTCTTCTTTTTATTGTCACATTTTCTTATAGGATTAGGAAATATTTTACTTACTAACCTCATTTTTTTCTTGATGGTAATGTATGATATGCCACGACTGATTAGTATGGTTTTAATACTCCTTTAAACTTAAAATCCTTCTTATGCATCTACCCATAAGAATTATTTTGAACTAGATTCCCATAATTAATCGAGAAATATTTATCCTTTCTATTTAAATAGGCTTGAATATTAAAAAAAAACATCCCTTCATATACATGTAACTTTCCAAAATAATATGCCAAGAAAATAATTAGCTAGGTATGATTTGTTTTTGAAGAATAGAGTACTTTTGTCCAATCTAATGGTTACGAATGATCACCATACTTTTATAGAAGATGAAGTTACTCAATCTCTTACCATTCGCCTAGATCCCATTTACAGGTGACTAGACATACCTTGGGTTAATTATGAAAGGAATAATATCAAATCCAAAATCTTTAATAAAATGCCTAAGTTTTATGAATATTATATTTATGAAAGGGATTCACATTTTTCTACATTTTTAGAATTATACGATAAGCTTAATTTTGAGTATTAGGATATGGGGATGTGATTATTTTTTAGGTCTCTTTATGGAAGGGTGTAAATGATATACTATTTTTTTTTCAAAATATCACTTTACTTATTAAAATGAGTTGATGACTATATTTAAAAATGCCTTTAAAATAAATGTTGATCTTTGTATTATTGTCTAGGAATTAAAAATTATTGAATGACAAGAAGAGTTAAGCCCCGATTTTATGAATAGGTTTGGTGTTCTCTTTTTGATATTCCAAATAATTTATAACCTAACATATTATGTGAAGTCTATGAATATAGTTTAAGTTCAATGTGAAATGATTTTAAGATTAAAATCCTAAAATAACATTAACATGCAACGATACTATAGAAAGGGTGAAGAACAAATATATCACTAAAATAATATCCTCAAATATTTCTATTGGTGGAGATCAATAGGTGGTTGTGAACTAAACTAATTAGATGAAATATCTAACATAGGTTAAATAGTAGAAGAATTGAAAAGTGTACACAAGTAACTAGATGAAGGAATTGGTTTATCATATGATAATAATGTTTATTATAATAGTAGAATAAGAACCTACACATAGATACATAGGTCATCCATAGGTATGAATGATGAATTCTATCTTGTGAATGATGAATATGACCTTTTTGTGTTAGGAAAATGTGTCTCAACCTTGCATTCACATGTAGTTACTATTTTTAATAAGATTTCATTTGAAAAAAATTCTCCCTAGATTATTTCCCCAAAGGTTTAGATGGGCTAGATAAGCATGCCAGTAAATTTCCATTGCAAGATCATTTCTAGTTTTTAATATATTAAAAACTCTATTTTTTGGAAATTGCCAAAAAAAATTGAATTTAGTTTTGAAGGCTTTAGAGGATCCAAAAAAAAATGTGGGTAAATAATATAACACTTTACTAGGGTATAAATTACATCATGATATTTTTGATGCTTCAAACTATTTGTCAATGAGACACCCGGTTTAAACGTTATGGCCTTTGGAAGTTTAGTCTCCTAAAATAGGAAATGTAAAAACATGTTGAACACAGAAATGAGTTGGACAAGAGAGTTACACTTGTTGGTGTATTTTTTGACACACCATATGACATATTTTATTACATATGAGATGGGCACCACTTTATAAGTAGTTTTTGGCCCATGGTTTTGTAGTACCGTATGATAGTTTTATGTATTGTATCTCCTACATATTATGTGTGTGAGATGGAGGGTGTTTGTAAGAATCTTATAGCTATTCACTTACCTCTGAATCTTCGGTTGGTGATAATCATAGGAGAAGATTTATCTACAATTATATTGTAATATGTTATTGATTTCTAAATAATATATTCAGATGACTTTCAAAGTGTGGGATTTTTCTTCCAAAAGATTTTTCCTCACGTAAATCACTATGTTGCGGTATGCATGTTATTTATATATTTTCTATTAAGTTTATGTAACTATTGTAAATATTTGAGAAGGTTTTTACATTACCCTCCCCTCAAGGTTAGTGTAGAAAGTTTATCCAGTACATAACTTCCTTACCTTTCTTTGTACCAACTAGCTGGATAAAGAGGAATTTTTTTTGCACAAGGTGTAAGTGTAATGGTAAGGTATGAAATTATTGGCATATCTCATGCAGTGATGGTAAGTAAGTTTTAGAGATTTCATGATGAAAATTTTATTACAGGGTGACTAGATATTATGTTGTCATTGATGTCAACTATTGACATCATGTTATTAGTGTGTTTCCAAGCATAATTGTGTTGAATGAAGAGTTGTAGTGAGTTTGAGTGGTTGCTATCTTTATGGAAGACTTAGGTGTGTCTTTGGATGTCTAATGCATGAATTCTACCACTAAAGTGATCTTGTGTGAAATTTGTGATCGAGTGAAGTATAACAGTGCAACTGCTAGAACAGTTAATGACATGTGATAGATGATTTGAATGTCTTGTCAAATATTTGTTATATCTTGTGGCACGGTCACAAGATATGGTGGTCAATAGTGTTAAAATTCTACACTTCTGAGTGCAACTAATTTGAGTGACTGGTGTGAAGGATCGGTGACTGGTAAGTAGAGAGAGTTGTTAACATGTTACAATGTTTGTGTTCCTGAATGACAGTTGATAAGCCTTTGATCGATGATCAGTGTTGAGGTTGTGGTGGAATCAGTTGAGTGAGTCACAATCTGGTGATGTGTCTTCATGATTGGAGATTATGATCTAGCATCATATTTTTTTATGCCAGCGTGTGGAGAAGATTCTAGAGGAATCTTGTGTTTGGTCAAAATGTGTTTGACTCCTTTACACAATATTTTATATAAATCATTGTATTGGCCAACGCGGTCTTAGAAATAGGTTTTGTACATTTTTTTTGTGGTACGTTGGTTCTAATCAAGATGTTTTAAATTCTAATTTAGGGCTTGATTAAGGTGGACTTAAAAGTTTAGTATATAATGGATGAAGTTGAAATTTAAGTGTGTTGATTGTGTGTTGAACAAGTACGGTGAAAAGTTTGAGTTGTGATCAATCCAGGGAAGACTTAATTGTGTTTAGAAGATATTATGTACTTTAGTGGATTTGATCAAGCAGAGGAAGTTCTATTGCACATATCATTCTTTATGGTGTTCCCTAACAGTTGCATGGGGTTAAATCCCTTAATAGGGTGGATCTTAACAGAATTTTGTTGTAAATCCGCTAGAAAGGAGACACTTTGTCAAGTTTTTAAATTCCCCTAACAAGGCTACTATTAATAGGGTAAAGGTCCTAATAGGCCTAAGGCAAATCCCTTAACCGGATAGCACCTAAAAATGCTATTGTAAACTCCTAATGGGGTTAAGCTTCCCACAGAGTGTACTTTAGAAGATTACATCATTTAGTGGGTACTAATTCTCACTATGGTTTTCTCCCTATTTGGGTTTCCACGAGATAAATATGTGTGTCAACTTTGTGGATGAACTTTCATGATCATGATTTTTATTTGTGGTAATTAAGGTTAATCTTGTGAATGTTGACCTTTAAGTTCAAGAGGTTAAAAAGTTAGATTATTTGGTATATTATTGATTCATCCCCTCCCCCCTTTTAGTAATATGATCATAGGACTAAAAATTGGTATCAGAGCTTTGGTCTAATTTTGTAGTGAATCTTAACATCTTGAGGTAAAGACCCAAAGATGATGAGAAAGGAAGGTCCTAAATTCACAAGAGAGAACTAATCAGTTTGGTAAGGTTGGATGAAATTCTATCTTAAAGTATGGGTGATCAGTATTGGGATCAAGTGGAGAATAGGTATACTGTCCCATCAGGAACCCTGACTATAGATCAATTAAAGGTAAACCAAGATCATCTTGCTACTATGGAGGCTATTTCTAGTACCCTTTCAGATGCATAGTTTATTGATATCAAAGACTTGGATACTGCTAATGAGATGTGGGAGAAGTTGAAGACCATCTATGGTGGAGATCCAAATGTGCAGAAGGAAAAGGTTAACCATTTGAGAGGAAATTTTGATGATATGAGGATGCAAGAAAATGGGAACATTGAACATTATAGTTAGAGAATCAAATAATTTGTTGTTTCTGTCTGAGGTGCTGGTGGTAATGTTCCCGAGGAGGATGTGGTAAGAAAAATGTTGAGAACTTTATTTCCTCAATATGCTATTAGGGTTTTAGATATACAAGAGCTTAGATATCTAGGAACTTTTAATGTTACTCTTGATGCACTAATAGGGAAATTAACAAAAATTGAGTTAAGAAATTATGATAATAGTATGCCAAAAGTTGAAGCTTCTTTCAAATCATTATTGACTCTAGCGCCATCTAGGAAAGAAAAGGAGATATCTAACAGTTCCTCAACATGTTATTCTAATGATTATGAGTCTATGTTGTCTATAGTAAGATAAAAAAAGGAATTGAAAGCTTTATTTTCTAGAAGGTTACCTAGAGGGAAATGTAAATATAAGGGTAAGTTGCCTTTGAAGTGATTTACATGTAATAAAATTGGACATATTGCCTCTAGATGCCCTAAAAATTATAGGAAGGATAAGCCAAGAAGATTCAAGGATAATAAGAAGAAATTATACTACCTAGATGAGGAAGGTATTACCGATGAGGAATCTGATGGAAGAGATGGAGAAGAAAGTGTGTTTGTTGCAGTAAAGGAAGAACCCTTAGAAGAAGCTGAGAAAACTTTGGTTTCTAACATGAATCATAGTGGTACCTAGATTATTGATAGTGGGTGCACTCACCACATGACTGGTGATAGAAGAAAATTCATCAAGATGGAAGAATGTGATGGAGGCTCGGTAAGATTTGGGAATGATGCTCCCTTGTTAGTAAAAGGTAAATGATCTATTAATTTGAATGATAAAACAAATTGTGATGATTTTTACTGGGTTGATGGTCTGAGATTCAACTTGCTAAGTGTTTCTCATTTGAATAACAAAGGATACAAATTGGATTTCATTAGAGGTATCTGCAGGATAATTGGGAAATCAAGAGACTTGATTGCTATTGGTGAACAAACTAAACGTAACTTGTTCCATTTAAATTTGAGACTATTAAGAGTTGTCCGATTGCTAAGGTAGAAGATTGTGGGTTATGACATGAGAGGTATTATCATTTAAATTTTGATAACCTGATCAAAGTTAGTAAGATGAAGATAGTGAGAGGTTTGCCCAACCTAGTGAGAAATTCACCTTG
The DNA here is from genome assembly GCA_018584345.1 of Thuja plicata. Lineage (NCBI taxonomy): Eukaryota > Viridiplantae > Streptophyta > Pinopsida > Cupressales > Cupressaceae > Thuja > Thuja plicata. Next base: position 313,495 of record MU224045.1, on the reverse strand, counting down.
GGAAGTTAACTAGTTCTAATTTCATCAATAAAAATTATTATTCTAAAATAATTTTAGATCTGGTTCATACCGAAATGTGTGGTTGAATGAGAACTTAGAGTTACTATGGTGATAGATGTTTCCTATTGCTTGTTGATGATTGGTCTAGGATGATGTGGGTTATAGTTTTAAGGGATGAATCTAAATATTTTCATATGTTTAAGATCTATATAGATAAAGTGGAAAAGGAGACCAGTAAGACCTTGAAATAGCTTAGATCTGATAGAGGAGGTGAGTTTAATTCACATGAATTTACTACATATTGTGAAAAATGGGGAATTCAAAGATAGATTCAAGCTCCTAGAATACATCAGCACAATGGTATTGTTGAAACAAGAAATAAATCTATCATTGATTTTCCTATGAAATTAATGATTCAGAAGAGTATGCACATATATTTTGGAGAGGAGTAGTGACCACTATTTTTTACACATTAAACAAAATTCAATTGAAGAAAGATACAAACAAAACTCCCTATGAGCTGTGGAAGGGTCGATCACCATGTGTAATTTATTTCAAAATTTTGGGAGTAAATGTTATATAAAGAGAGATGAAAATATAGATAAGTTTGACCCAAGAAGTGATGAGGGGATATTATTTGTATAGATAACCCATACAAATATTTTTGTCATTTACACACCATGTTCTTACCTTCTGAATTAGAAAATCCTTTAGGTTGTTCAATATATGCCTCTTCTTCCAAAACACCATTAAGAAAAGATGACTTAACATCCATTTTATATACCTTGAATCCATTATAAGAATCATATGTAAGCAATATCCTTACACCTTCAAGTCTTGCCACTGGTGTAAATGTCTCGTCATAGTCACAATTTGGTGACGTTTCTTCATGATTGGTGGTGATGATCTTCCATCATATTGTTCGATGCTAGTGTGTGGAGAAGATTCTAGAGGAAGCTTATGTTTGGTCAAAACATGTTTGAATCCTTGACACAATATTTTATGTAATTTTTTTTTCGCTGACGTGGTCTTGCAAATATGTTTTGTACATTTAATTTTATTTTGTGGCACGTTGGATCTGAGCGGTATGTTTGAAATTCTAATTTAGGGATTGATTAAGGTGGTGGACTTAAAAGTTCAGAATATAATGGATGAAGTTGAAATTTAAGTGTATTGATCATGTGTTGAACAAGTGTGGTGAAAAGTGTGAGTTGTTATCAAGAAAGGGAAGAGTTAAGTGTGTTTAGAAGATATTGAGTGATTTAGTAGATATGATCAAGAAGAGGTAGTTCTATTCTACATATCATTCTTTTTATTATTCCCTAACAATTGTAGCAAGTTAAATCCCTTAATAGGGTAGATCTTAACAAATCTTTGTTGTAATCCTCTAGCAAGATGATAGTTTATCAAGTGTTCAAAGTCCTCTAACAAGGACACTCTTAATAGGGTAGAGTTCCTATCAGGTCTAAGACAAATCCCTTAACCGGGTAGCACTTAACCATGTTGTTGTAAACTCCTAATAGGGTTAAGCTCCTCACATGGTGTACTTTAGAAGAGTACATCATTTAGTGGGTACTAATTCCCACTGTGGTTTTCTCCCTATTTGAGTTTCCATGAGATAAATCTATGTGTCAAATTTGTGGATGGACTTGCATGATTATGATTTTCATTTTCTGTAATAAAGGTTAATCTTGTGAATACTAATTTAATTTCAAAAGGTTAAAAAGTTGGATTATTTGGTTTATTACTAATTCACCCCCTCTCAGTAATCTAATCATAGGAATAACAACAATATCATTGTTGATGGTGGTAGTACTGTTAAGATTGTTTTAGAGGAAATGGTTGATAAATTAAATTTAGGGAGAAGAAAGCATCTAAATCCTTATCTAATTGCTTGGTTGTGGGAGGATCACAAGGTTTTGGTCAATGAAAAATGTTTGGTATAGTTCAAAATCAGAAAATATCATGATGAAGTATTATGAGATATTATGCCTATGGATACTTTTCATATGTTGTTAGAGAGACTATGGAAGTTTGATCATCATGCAATACAAGATGGGAATGCAAATACCTATTCTTTGACAAAGGATGGAGTCTGACACAAGATCAAGCCTTTAAAGGAAACAAAGGAAAAGGTATGTAGTAATGCCAAAATATGTTTAGAAGATGGAAGGAAGTTTTTGGAAGGCATGAAGCATGAGCATGTGTTTTTTTCTTTAATTCAAAAAGTTGATAAAGAGGGAGCAGAGGATGTACCTGTGGAAGTTGCATATTTGTTGGGTGAGTTTCAAGATATTGTATGTGATAATGTACTTGATGGATTTCCACCAATGAGAAAGATTAGTCATCAAATGGACTTGATTCCTAGAGCCATTTTTCCAAATAAGGACGCCTATAGAATGAATCCAACAGAGAGTGAATAATTATAAGTGCAAGAGTTATTGCAGAAGAGGTTGATTTGAGAGATTTGAGCCCATGTATTGTACAAATAACACTAGCACCAAAGAAAAATGGAGAATGGAGGATGTGAATAGATTCTTGAGCTATCAATAATATTACTATCAAGTATAGATTTCACTTACAAATGATTGATGCCATTATAGATGGCTTGAGTGGAGCTGAGTACTTCAAAAAGATAGATATGTACAGTGGATATCACCAAATATGAATTAGAGAAGGAGATCGATGGAAGACAACCTTAAAGACAAAGGAGGGCTTGTATGAGTGGTTAGTCATTCCTTTTGAGCTAACTAATGCACCAAACACATTTATGCGGCTCATGAATGAGGTATTGAAATAATTTTTGAGTAAGTTTGTTATTGTTTTATTGGATGATATTTTGATCTTTATTAAGACATTGGAAGAGCATATGATGCATATTTGTAGGGTGCTTGAAAAATTAAGAGAAGAAAAGTTATAGATTAACTTGAAGAAGTACAATTTTGTGAAGAAGGAGTTAGTGTAATTAGGGTTTTTTTTGTCTCAATAAATGGTCTTACAATTGACTCAAAGAAAGTGAAGGCTATTCTCGAATGATCTACTCCAAGGAGTAGTACTAAGGTGAGATTTTTTCATGGTTTGGCTAGTTTTTACAGAAAGTTTATCACACATTTTAGTAGCATTTGTGGTCCCCTAACATAAATAATGAGAGGGGATAAGAAAGAGTTTAAGTGGAATACAAAAGTAGCAAAGAGTTTTGATTTCTAGAAAAAAAAAGTTACAGAGAAACCTGTTTTGACATTTCCATATTTTAATAAGGTATTTCAAGTAGACTCTAATGCTAGTGGAAATATCATTGGAGTTGTTTTGAGTCATGAAGGTAAACCTATTGCTTATTGTAGTGAGAATTTGAATGATGCCAAAAGAAAATATTCAATTTATGATCAAGAGTTTTAGCCTATAGTTCAAGCACTGAGGAAATGAAGACATTATCTTTTTCCTAAGGAGTTTGTCCTATTATTGATTATCAAGCTTTACAATATTTGAATAGTCAAGAAAAGTTAAATCAAATTCATTTAAAATGGGTTGAGTTTTTTCAAAGTCACACTTTTGTTTTGAATAACAAGAGTGGAAAGTCTAACAGAGTTGTAGATGCCTTGAGTAGGAGGAAACATTTGTTGACAAATATGCAAGTCAAATTTTTTGGGTTCGATGAATTCAAGAGCTTGTATCCAAAGGATCTTGATTTTGGTGAGGCCTAGAGAGCTTGCATGGATCCTATTAAATTAGACAGAACCAAGTGGTTGTATTTAATAACCCAAGATGGGTTTTTATTCAAAGGAAGCCAGTTGTGCATTCCTAAGAGTTCCATGAGGGATAGCCTTTTCAAAGAGAAGCATAGTGGGGGATTGGCTATACATTTAGGTTGAGATAAGACCATTGCTTTGGTTAGTGAAAATAAATACTGGCCACAATTGCAAAAATATATTAAGAAGTTTGTGCAAAGTTGTAGAATATGTTAGATAGAAAAAGGGACCAGACAAAATATAAGGTTATATCATCCATTACCTATACTAGAGAGGCCATGGGAGGATATCAGTATGGAATTTGTTCTTGGTTGACCAAGGACCCATAGAGGACATGATTCCATTTTTTTGGTGGTAGATATATTCTCAAATATGACACATTTTATTCCTTGTATGAAGACTAGTGATGTTGTTCATGTAGTAGAATTCTTTTTTAAAGAAGTGGTGAGACTACATGGTCTACCAAAGAGTATAGTTTCAGATTGAGACGCCAAGTTTGTTTGTTAATTTTGGAGGAAATTGTGGGAAAAGTTGAAGATAGATTCAAAATTCAGTTCAGTGCACCATCCACAGACTTATGGACAGAAAAAAGTGATGAATACCTGAGTTTAGGGAACCTATTGGGATGCTTAGTGAGAGATAAGCCCAAAGGGTGGGATATGATTTTACCATAGGAATAATTTGCATACAATTTAATTATGCCAATATGATCACTAGTAAATCACCATTCCAAATAGTATATAAGAGTAATCCTAGTAATGATTCAGAGTTAAGGAAATTAGACAAAGGAAAAAATAGTAGTGTCAAGGTTGAAGACTTTGCAAAACACCTGAAGAATCTGTATGAAGAGGTGAAAAGGTATATTACTAAAATGAATATTCAATAAAAGGTTAAGTAAGATCAAAAGAGAAGATTTAAGGAATTTAAAATTGGTGATGAAGTCATGGTTCATTTGAGAAAAAGAGAGTTTTCCAATGGGAACATATAATAAGTTGAAGAAGAAGAAATTTGGACCATGCAAAATCTTGAAAAATCATGATTCTGGAAATGCTTATGAGGTAGATTTGCCAGATGGACTTAACATTTCACCTATGTTTAAAATTTTAGATTTGGCAGAGTATCATGAAGGAAGCAATGAAGATAAAATAGAAAAGCCATAGTGGAATATTCTAACACCTACTTTAGCTGAGGAAGAGATAGAGTACATTTTTGATAGTCGTATGGGAAGAAGCACAAGAAAAAAAATATGAAGAGTTCTTGGTTAAATGGAAAGGGAGACCTATTGAAGATTCATCATGGTTATGAAAATAAGAAGTTAATCATCTTGGTTTTCCTCTAAAACCTACAAGATGTGATGCACGAGCATCTAGGGTGTAAGGGAAATCTTGCATCATAATTTTTATTAAAAAATAATTAAAAAATAATTGAGAGAGAAAGTGATTAAAATATAATACAATAAAATAAAAAATAAGATTAAAAAAATAATCACAAAGTTGCTTTTGTAACTTATCCTTTATCAAGGTGCAGAGGTGGCATTTTAGAAGTTTGTGGAAAGTTTCTATTTAATTAAATGTTATAGGCATGTATTAAATTACAAAATGCATTTAATATTTGTAGCAAGGTAGTTGCACCTACCTTAAATATCCCACATTACTTTTATTTGTAATATCTTGGGTGGAAAATATTATATATTCTAATGGAAATCAATTGTAAAAGTTGTTGGATCTTTTGTAAGATCCTCAAGAAGAAAGGATTATATCCTTAAGAAGTTGTAAGATTATGAGTATTTGAAAACCATCTTGGATAATTTTGTAGAAGTGGTGGAATATTTATTTTCAATAGATTCAATATTTTCTCTTACATTTCTTAAGTTGTTCTTGTGTTAATATTGGGTTATCTTTGGAGTGTTTGAAATGTTCTCATATTATAAGAGGTGTATAGATCTCTTTCATGAAGTTGTGAGGATTTCATCGTCAAGAATTTGGAAGCATTGTCATCACCTTAAGTGTTATCAATCCATACTTTGTGAAGAAATTTATTCTCTCTTTCCCTCCATGTTTTTGATTTAAAAAGTAGCCAAAATTGGGGGCTGACCCGAACAGACACAACCAGCACAAGGAGTGCTGATAACCAGCAAGAAACACTCTTTCCCTCCATGTTGTTTTGTCTTTGGTTATAAGTTGGTAAGGGTGGTGCGCCCCTACATCAAATGATATGATACAAGGGTTTTATAACTATAGATTTAGCTCTTATTTTGATATATTCTTGACATCTTACGTGGAGTTTTAGATTCTTGACAATACACATCATGTTGATAAACAATGGCTAAATAAATGGGCTCTAGCATTAATAATTGAGAGATTTTGAGATACCTTAGAAGTATTTTTATAACGTTTTAGAGATACTAATTTATGTTTTTAAAAAAAAAATTATGAGAAATGATTTGAAATATCCAAAACTAGTTTACTAGAGCCATGACCATATATTTTATAGGGTACAAATAAAAGTATATTTCTCCTATTAGGTATGTTTTTTGTTAACACCCTTACAAAAATATTTTCTCACACCTTCACTATTACTCTATCTCCCAATTTTTATCTTCAGTAATATCTAATTAGAGAGTTCCTCTAGTCACACCATCGATACTGTAATCTATATATTGTTTATCTCATCCCTCTAAATCATTAGCGTATGCCTAAGAGTCTGAATCTCCAAGTTTTAGGGTTTAAGGTATAAATAACACTAAATTAACTAGAAGTAGGAAAAAATGACAGAGTTTACTAAGAAAATTGAGACAATTAGAACTTGGAATTATCATGTGGCTCAATGCATCAATAAAATATCTATGAGATACTAAATATATCATGATTATCATAGTGTGATGTATATCATAGAGATTCTCTTCCACGATCATGTAGAATTCATAATTTAGGTCGATAATAATCCAAATAGTAGTTCATATAAATTCATGGTTCAATATTGAGGATCGTGGTAGTCGTTACTAGGAATTACAAAAGGAAAAATTTGGTAAGAGGAGAACAAGAACATAAAATCAAGATTCACATCAAAAAAATTAGCGACAAAAATGATAGCTCACAAGATTCTATGAAAGGTTAGGAAATATAATGAGAAATGAGATTAAAATAGTAGAATAAAAGGGGATAAGAAAAGACAATCATAAATTAGATCTACATTATTTTCATGGTTATCTTGAGGGAATGAGTTGGTAAAAATAGATGGTTTATTTAGGAGAATTGTTTATACCTTTTTTCTTTATTTTCATCAATTATTTGCAATGAAATCTTGGACCTAGTACCATTGGAATATACAATTTATAATTTCATGATTTCTAGAAATAAAAGTGGTGGATCATAGACTAGAGCTTTGTGCCCTAATTATTCTAAATATATTATACTTATACCCTAGACTCAATAGTAGGAGAGTAAAAATAAGTCAATTTACAATACAAAAATAGAAAAGATATCAAGATAAATAATAAATATAAGATGATGAATTAGTCTATAACACAATATGAAATCATTGATAAATTTTAGATTCTGTGTATGTCTTAAATTATATTCCTATTATATATTTACATGTCATGTCCATCTTGTGTTTATGCATATAGCCCAATATAGTCTAATCTACTCTTCCATACTATACAAGTCACTATATTATATTATATCATCCACTACTACTACATTTTATTGTATCTCATACATATATTCTTCTATTATTACATGTCACTTTTAAAACATCTTGTTCTTTATATTACCTTTTTGCCCAGAACTTCACAACATTTTTGAGTAGTTTGTAGTAGGATTTTTAATATTATACATTATCTCTACCATTTTTCTTGATAATATTATCCCCTTTCAAACCTATGTTGTATCCTCAAGAAATATAAATTGAATTACTTAAACTATCAATAGGTTGATGGCCATGTTTCTATCTTGCTCCATTACAATTTAGCTTTATAGATCCATTCTATCTAGGGCTCAAATGTTAACTTCTCATGATTGTAGGATGTCATTGATATATTACGGACCTAGAAATTTGATTTATTTTTCCTTTTTTTGAATTTAATGTAATAGAGTATAACTATGTCATCTTTGTTAATTTTTTTGAGTTATAAGTTTCTATGATGCCAAGCTTTCAATCATTTTCTTTTCAATTTTTGGTGATAGATTAGTCGTAGTCAATTTTTATTATTAAATAGTGATAGCACCAAATTCATCTAAGAGATCATGAATTTTGTAGACTTTAGGTGTAGGCATAAACTTGTATCTAGTCTTTCTTCATATTAGCGCTCTTGGAGTTTCTTTTAGATGATGTGGGATCTTTTCTTTCATATATATTCATCTTCCTATACATATTTTATTTTAAATGTAGAGGGTACCTTGCATGTTTTTTCTCTTGAAAAAAATGATCTTTTCATGTATAGTTGATTCTTATATGCGTGCATGTTAATCTTTTTCCTTATTTAGAATTGTAACTTAAAAATAGTAAAATTCTAACCGTGCATTAATTTTATTAGAATTAAAAGAATTTAAGTTTTGAAATTAAAGTGAGGTTATTAGAGATTCATGCATGCACCCAATTACTAAAGTGCCAATTTAGGGGGTAATTCTTTTGTTTAAAACACTTTCTATGATCCTCTCTTGCATCTTAATCAACTTCAAAGAAAGACAAATGGATTGCATATTGCAATGTATTCAACCATGTGTCTCTATTCATACCTGATGACACTCCACCCATTGCTTCTTCAAGATTCTATGAAAGGTTAGGGAATAAAATGAGCAACATGATTAAAATAGTAAAATAAAATGGGATAATAAAAGAGCATCCTATTAGATCTATATTATTTACATGGTTATCTTGAGGGAATGGGTTGGTAAAAATACATAGTTTGTTAAGGAGAAATTTTTATGCCATTTTTTTCTTTATTTTCATCAATTATTTGCAATGAAATCTTCAACCTAGTACCATTGTAATATACAATTAATAATTTCATTATTTGTTTAAATAAAAGTGGTGCATCATAGACTAGAGCTTTGTGCCCTTAGTATTCTCAATATATTGTACTTATACCCTAGAATCAATAGTAGGAGAGTAAAAAAAAGTTAATTTACAATACAAAAATAGACAAGATATCGAGATAAATAATAAATATAAGATGATGAATTAGTCTATAATACAATATGAAATCATTGATAAATCTCAGAAGCTCTGTATGTCTTGAATTACATTCCTATTATTTATTTGCATGTCATGTCCATCTTGTGTTTATGCATCTAGCCCAATATAGTCCAATCTATTCTTCCATATTATACAAGTGACTATATTATATTATATCTTCCACTACTACTACATTTTATTTTATCTCATACATATATTCTTTTATTATTACATGTCACTTATAAAATACATCTCTTTGTTTATATTACATTTTTGCCAAGAACTATGTAACCTTTTTTTTGAATTTAATGTCATAGAGTAGAATGATGTCATCTATATTAAATTTGTTCAGTTATAAATTTTTATGATGCCAAGCTTTCAATCCTTTTGTTTTAAAATTTTGGTGATAGATTACTAGTACTTAATTTTCATTATTAACTAGTCGTAGCACCAAATTCATCTAAGAGATCATGACTTTTGTAGACTTTTGGTGTAGACAATAAACTTGTATCTAGTCTTTCTTCATATTAGCACTCTTGGAGTTTCTTTAAGATGATGTGAGACTTATATATATATATATATATATATATATATATATG
>MU224045.1:287610-303882 GCA_018584345.1 Thuja plicata | reverse complement strand
CATGTTAATCTTTTTCTATATTTTGAATTGTAACTTAAAAATTATAAAATTCTAACCATGCATTAATTTTATAAGCATTAAAAAATTTAAAGTTTATAAATTAAAGGGGGATTATTAGAGATTCATGCATACACCCAGTTATAAAGTGCCAATCTAGTGGGGGTAATTCTCATGTTTAAAACACTTATCATGTTCCTCTATGGCATCTTCATCAACTTCAAAGAAAGACAAATGGGTTGTATATTGCAATGTATTCAACCATGTGTCTCTTTTCATACTTGATGGCACTCCACTTATTGCTTCTTCACAACTTTGAGATGATTCTTTGAGAACCTTTAATATTGATTCTTTCAAGTAGTAGGGTCATTATTGTGTACATTATTGATACTCTTTATTTTCAGGTTTCTCATATTTTGCTTTTATTATTCCTTTATTTTATTTCAAATGTTGAAGGCACTTCCTAGGTCCTATTGATTTATTAAACTTCCAAGTGGCTTCTTTGGGAGATTCTTATGAATATATATAGAAGGTTAATATTAATCTATGACCCTCCATTTTTCTTGTTCCTTTCTACATGAGATTCTAATGTTTTATATTTGAGTTCTTCCAAGGATTTTTTATGCTACCTAAGCTACACTCAAAGGAGAGCTCTATTGTTAGAATATTCTTATTCTAGGTAGAAAAGCTTTCCTAGTGTAGTTTTCTTTCTTACTTATAGCTGGAATAATATTGCATGCACTCAATCTCAGTTCAATGGAGTTCATGCCTATTATTAAGTCAATTCACCTTGGCTATAAGAGTTAGTTACTCTTAGCCAGACTATAAATTCGTTCACCCTTTGTAAGTTTATTCATCTAGGTTACTAACAAATACTAATCCATTTTGCTATTGCTTTTATTTTTTTTTTATCGATTTTTCATCTAGTCCATAGTATCATTTCATTAAGGGGTTTGGTTATTCTATTAAGTACCAAAAAAAAAAAAAAATAGTATAAATGTACATACCTCCAATTGAAAAGTCGTTTGTTTATTAATTTTATTATACCATTATCATTTGGTTAGTTTCTTTCCCTATGTATTTATACATGCTTCTTTCATAATTTAATTCTAACATAAATCATGTACCTATGTATTGAAATATAAAACTTAAGATGGAATTTGAGTTTGAATAAATCTTTGAAATAAGTAAGAGTCAACTCTATGAGGTAGAATCCAGACCAAAATGTATGAAGTTTGGAGAACTAGGTAGATGCGAAACTTGCAATTAATGGAAGGTGTGTTGAACTGAAGGGTATGCAAGAAAGAAATAAATTATCTGAGAAAATGGTATTTAACGACTGTTCATTACATTGAACAAAAATGCATTAAATATATTGTACTATTCATGTTGATGCACATGGAGAAGGCATCCGGTGTATATAAACCAATGCAATTTGAAGAAAAAAGTGCAGTAGAGTATTGCAGAAAAGATCTATATACAGAAACTTGTTCTACATGCAAATGGTTGATCTTTGAGCCAATTCTCTAGGCTAAGAAGATCTAAAATGTGTTTTAGAGCATCAAACACTAAAGGTCTAAATCACAAATGAGAGAATGCATCTGATAAAGAGTAGTGAGGTTTTGTAATGTAGAGTTCCGGGTGATGGTATCTCTACATGGCCAATTGCAGTGATTTGGTGAAATAAGAAAAATGGTGAAAACTTATCATAGAATGTTTGGAAGGGTAAATCTCATCTACTAGGAAAAGCATATGACTGATTGAAAAAATAAGATGAGTGGTAAAAAACATATGAATTCTTCAACAAAATGAAGTTTTGTGTAAATGAAACACATGAACATTGTACTTTTTATCAATATGTCATTTCTATTTCTTTTCACGCAATTAGATCTAAAAAGAATAATAGCTGCATTTGGATGGCAGCTTTTAAACGAATTAGTCTACTATGGGTTCGTTAGAGCTTGCAGATGAGCTAATATCTCCAGACAGATGAAAAAATTAAATAAATTTTAGCAGATTAACAACCCAAACTTAACGAAACTAAGGTGATGTCTGTATTGCGCGGGCTTCATCCATTTCCATGATTAACAATGGTTTTATGAACCTTCAGAAAGTAGTATTGAATCTTAACAGGAAGTTTTTCAAAAGCCATGAAAAAGTATCCAATTGGTATAATGTGAGAACTTGTCAAGTCAAGTGTCCAGCTTTGTAACAGGCTGAGCCTCAGAAGATTAAACGGTTGCATCAGAAGATTGGCTTCGAAAGAAAAGGTTGTGTACTATGATTCTCTGTATGTCTACGGCCATTACAATGTTTGCAGTTTGAGCTCAATAAAATATCTGATGATTGGGCTTTCAATATATTCTAGGCTTAATTTATTAAAATGTTGAGCATTCATTGTGAAAACAAAAATTCAAATTTTTGTATGCATATCTGTAATAGAATTCTAAGTTGGAAAACATAATTGATTTCTATATAGAACTGTTTTCTAAATAAAAAAACAATTTTCTAATAGTGACTCATAGTCTTTCCTAAATAATTTCACGTGTATTGATTTCATATTTACATTCAAATGAAAATAAAATATTTGTAATCAGTAAGCAATTCAGAGAAGAAAAAAAAGCTCTACTACAATCATCCCAACACTGAAAGAAAATATTTGGATAACATAAATTCTACAAGCAGAGCCCAAAATCACAAATGGTTATCTATCAATACCCAATATGTTACAGCTTAGTGTCATATATTATTTCAAACATATAGTGAGTTGGACATGACTTCAATACATTACTCACGACTTCAACTTTTAGTCCACTACTCAAAAGCAAACCATTGCACTCTACTACTTGAATTGATTGCCTAGGTCACGTAGATATTATATGTTCGTGACACAACCCTATAATCACAAGATGTATATGTATATATGTCCTTAATTAAACTGAGAGTCGATAAGCTAAACCATGGCGTAGATAAGCATGGTGATAATTGCTAGGACACAAATGGAGAGAGTGAGGTTTATGAGGATTGATGGAGGGCATCCAGATAATTGCCTTCGTGAGGATGATGTGGGTCCTTCAGCAATGGTCTCCACTATTACCTTCTTCATCGAATCATCACCAGCAGAAGCAGCAATAGAATGCTCCATTCCATCTGATCTCAACACAAAACTCTCTTCACCTAAACCCCAATCTTTTCGTACTTTGTCAAGCCCATCAGAAACTACATCAGAATTGTCAGATCGGCCATTGTTGAGTCCATCAGATCCAACATTAACCTGCACTTTCATCCCACTTTGACAGGCTTCTGCACTTCCACTGGTAAAATATCTGTCACCCATTTCAACGAGTGGGACTGCATCCAACCCTCCATCAAATATCTTAATTGGGTTACTCACATCACAATTCTCATACTCTTCTTGGCTCTTCAACTCTAATACATTTTGTTCCGAGGATGCATAAGCAAACCCTGTCAATGTCAAAATATGGTTTTTTGGCATCATTTTTGTGGGCACAAAGACCAACCTTAATCTAACCTAGAAAATTCATTAGAAGAAAGATCTATCATTTTAAGTATTCCACACACCCATTTTTGATTGGCATAAGTAGATCAAAAGACCAACTCAAAAGAAATCGACAAGATCTAAAAGGAAACAGTCACCATTGCGTAAGGCATGATGAAATAATCAATCTAATATGTACAGACAGGTTTCAAATAGATATGAAAGAACCAATATCATCCATACATATATATAACCTATAAACCCTAATCAAGGACTTCTTAAAACTCTATAAAAAATTTTTTTAACAAGGGAAGGGCAATATTACAGAGGTTATCTCCCACACGGAAGATCTTGCGAGAAGCCCATCCTTTGAAATCTGAGGCAGGATCCCATCCTCTATCGTCCCCCACCACATGCTCTTCTGCTGAACACTTCATCATATTCAGATTCATATGCATCAAAGCCAATCCCACGAAGACCAAGCAATAAGTCGATGCACTTGGAGCCATTGATTTCCAGTGTCGAAGACTATGGTCGGTGGCTTCTCAATTAACAGGGTTACAGTAAAGAATGAATACATTTATCTTCTATTGTGTGGCAGCAGGAGATGTCATAGTCACCTAGACAATAACTAGGAAAGAAAGGTTTTGGGATTTTTTAGTGGAGAGATTAAGAGCCGTCCCCTTGGAATTCATGGTTTTGGATTCATTGCAATTTAATTTTCCATTTAACTTTAGTGGTTGATTCTCCTGTTTCCTCCATGGAATTTAATGAGTGTGTTTTATGAATTCTAACTTTTAGCGTTGGATTATTTTGTTTTATACATAAAATTTAAGTAGGCGTGTTTCATGAATTTAAGTCTAGTTTTGGATTATCTTCCTCTATGTATGCAATTTAATGTCGTGGCCTTGAGAAAAAATTAATATTTATAATTGATTAGTAATTTGTTAATATAAAGGTTAAATTTTCTAAAATCTTTAAAATAATAAAAATTGTGATATTTTTATTAGTATTTGACTATGTAGTTTTTGAGTAAAACTCATTGACTAATGTTTCATCAGTAGTGGTTCACAAGAACTCATCTTTCGTGAGAATGAATGGAACAATTAGCACTCATTGCATCTAGGTGATGCTCATAGAAGTGAAGCATCGAGACATCTTGATTTTGAGTCACAAGAACCCATGTCTCGTGAGAATCAATGGAACAGTTAACATTCATTGGATCTAGGTGATGCTCACAAAGGTGAAGCATCGAGACTTCCCGGGAGGTCATGGCGCTTGACCTTTGTGAGCATCGCCTAGATGGAATGAGTGTTAAGTGTTCCATTCATTCTCATGAGATATGATTTTTTGTGAACCACTACTCATTAAATATGGGTCAATGTGTTTGACTCAAAAACTACATAGTTAAATCCTAATAGTCAAAGAAGATATATGTGAACTATCTCCAACATAACTCAAACAAAAGATAGGAAGTTAAGTTACACTAGGGTTAGAGATGAAGGAAGGATGAGCATTAATATCGGCATGATCCAAGCATACTTATCAAGAATATGTGACGGGCGCATAAGTCCCAAAGTTCCTAGTGTAGAAACATGGGCCATGATACCAAATGTAGTTCCCTGCCGAGGAACCCTTGGCAAGATAGAGAAAAAACTCATCAAAATATGTAGAATAATTTTTATTTTAAATATAATAAAATGGTTTCATTAAACAATGAGATATAATACATTGTTAATAATATAGCCATTTCCCTAGTAATAATACAAATATCAATTTAAATATTATCTTTAATCATTGTATTATGTTGATTGCTCCAAATAAGTGATTATAAAACCACTTCTTAAATAATGATTCCATGATATAAATGGTTGTCTCTTTAGAGATTTCACAAAACTCAAGAGTTAAGTAACATCAAGAATGGGGAACATTACATTTAAGAAATCTATTATAATTCAAACTTGATTTGGAAAATATCCCCTCCTTATCAATTGATGAGCTTAAGGGGCTTTATAATGAATGGTTCATAAGGCACAACACTTGCTCAGGCTTAACCTTGGATGAAACTCTATGGTTGAGCATGCTCAACCTGGAGTTGTACCAAGATGGTCATGAAACTAAAGGTATATCAAGAAAGTAAGTTTTGATTGTTCAAATCTATCTTTCATATATGCACCATTGTCAATGGTGTTGTCTTACTCACTGGTCATGATTGTCAATGGTGTTGTCTTACTCACTAGTCATGATTGTCATTGATAGTCACATTTTGCCAACTTTTGTCATAGTTGATGAAGTTTAGTTATTTAGAAGTAAGCATTTGGATCATTATTATTTTTTATAACACTATATTCAACCATTTTAGGCTATATCCAATTATATTTATAAAATATCTTAAAATGAATAAAACAAGGCTTTAGGTTGAAAGGGAAAATAAAGGTGAAATGATATTCAATATTTGGATTTCTTTTATTGATCAAAGTTCAATAGTTTTTAAAATTATCATAGATAATACCTCATAATTTATTAAACCTTCCTTGACACATGACACACTACTTGCAAATAATATTTGTTATGAGAGTTATTTCATGACATATTGTAGCTTCCAAGTAGGGACATCTAGACATAAATATTATAGTTTGGGTAACCATGGTGGCCACTCCACCCCATGTGAGTATTCTTATTAATCTATGATGTTGAATGATAAGATGCAAGGGTATTATAACTATGAATTTAACTTTTATTTGGAGATATTATTCACATATTAAACTTATTTACAAAACACTTATTTTTAAATTCCAACAATAAAATTATAGTTCATAAAAGTCACCTTATTAAAATTAGTGCTAATTAAATTAAATTATGTATTAATTATCCTAAAATTACATAATTAAATTAAATATCCTCTTTTAAACATATCTCATATTTCCTAACACGCGAGATCCTTTGAGATTACAAAAAAACCGTGATCCCACTTCTTCTTTTTTTCCACTTATTCTTCTAATGTCTCATCCTATTCTTATAAATATCCTTATAAAAGTTTCACAAATAATACCTTCAACTTTTACAAACCCAAGTGAAAGCTAAAGACCAAGAAATCTAATATTGCATATTTTTGTTCTTCACAATACTAACAAGTTCAATGTCATGATATGAAAAAGTATGTATTCCTAAGGCACTAGTTCCAATGTCTCATTAATAATTATATTAAAAATATTTATAGAAATAATGATTAAGATAAAAATGACTCTTCCTAATTTGAACATATAATTATTTAGACAAATAAGTTCCCCCAAGGTGACTATGAAAATTATGTAGATCACATGGAAATATCTTTTCCTACCTTTTATAATCCTATTTCTCATTCTATTCCCTCTTCTTCCATAGATCCTTGTAAGGTATCATTTTCATGTATATTACTTTGGATGCATGTTCATTTATCTGCATATTCTCTTCTTAACACATTTTCTCCTTATAGAATTCCTAATAATGAATACAAAAAATTAATTTTTAATGAAGCATAAATTTAGTATAGTGCAATTAATTTTATTCTAATATAGTTGTAGAAGAGCATCTCTATGATATTTATAAAAATATAACTCTTATGCTATATTTAGCATCACATGGCCCTTTAATTCACATGTTGTCTTGGAAGAATAAGTGGAAAAAAAGAAGTGGGATCGGGTTTTTTTTGTAATCTCAAAGGATCTCGCGTGTTAGGAAATATGAGATATTTTTAAAAGATGATATTTAATTTAATTATTTAATTTTAGGATAATTAATACATAATTTAATTTAATTAACACTAATTTTAATAAGGTGTCTTTTATGAACTATGTTTTGTAAATTTTATTCTAATGAAAGATTATCTTGTTTCATGCATAGAATTAAATGAGGCATGTTTCATCAAAATAATTAATTAAATTTAAATAACTAATATATGTTTGGTTATTATTATTAAAAGTAGTAAATCAGGGTGTTGACCTTATGGATCAAAGATTCAAAATAGGCCACACAAGCAAAAGAAGCCACTTACAATACAAAAATTCAAACTACAAGCAATCCACACCAAGACTGGGGTGAATTGATAGATAAACTCAAATTTTACACAAGAAAACCTTAGACAAGATCTAAGAGACAACCAACACCCCCATCTCTAAGAGAGCCCAAAAATATAAAAAGTTTCCACCTCAATACAATGGTAAAGATCTTGGTCAAAAAACAATCTCCACCTCAAGAAGATTCAAAAAAATCAAAGTGTTGAAGTCTATTAAGACCTCCACCTTCTAGGTGGTGGTTATTTTGGGGGAAATATTTGTCCAATTGTGTTTTTTTTTCATTTTTGTCTTGTGGTTCTAGTCTAAATTTTTGTTGGGCTTTCTCATTCCTCATAAGACCCCTTTCTTCTTGTAAGGGAATGGACCTTCTCCCACTTTATCTAATCAAAACAATTTCTACTTCAAATAGAAACCTTGAATGGACAAACACAAGAAATTAAATGATCTTCACCTTAATGAGAAACTTTGAAGGAACGACCAATTAGAATAAATTGAGATCCCAAATTAAAGATTTGAAACTACAGCTACCAAAAGAACACCACCTCCTTATAGAAATTGACTTAATTAAATATTTAAATAATAAAAGATAATCCACGAATAAAATCAAACTACAATGAATAAAGAAAAACCTTTATTTCATGTTGTATTGTCTAATGTGACTGATATGTCTCAATTCCCACACAATACAAAGATATAAACGAAATAACTCCAGAGAACAAGAGATGGTTTTTATTGAAACTAAAATATCTAGTAGAGTTACAATTTTTAACAAGAAACTTTGCATAACTAGTTTGATTTAGAATAAGCAATTTTGTATTATTTATTTTCTAGACAATCATTTCTAGTTTTACATAGAATTCATCATTTTTATCAACATTTATAAATTCTTGTAAGCTCTGATTTTAGTGGTTATTAGGTCTTGATTTATCTTCTTGTTCTCCTCTTATCACTTCCCTCCATTTCAGAATTCTTAATAACAAGTACCATAGACGTCTTTAGATCATAGCATATATTATATGTAACATCATTTATGGTATTCTTATGAATCTAAATTATATATTTAATATAATTATGGAAAAGCATCACATTTGATTTATTATGTTAGACTCAATGTTTCATGGATATTTTATTAACATGTGTTATTTTTTTAATTATATTATTTCAAATGTACTAATGTATTCTACTATATCTATCTTTTTTATAATTAGTTTAGTATTATCCTTGTGGATTATATTTTGGTGATTCACTTGATCAAGGGGTACTCCCCTTATTCAACCAAACACGGAAAAAACAACAGAGAAATACACATAAAACTACAAGAACATAACCATGGAAAGATCATAAACACTTGATTTCTATTATCTTCAATGAAATGTCATTACAATATTAAGAAAAATGACATGTTATAGCCACATGGGCCTTTTCATTACAATAATCTGCAAGACAAAGGCACAATCTACACTACTGGAACTAAAATCCTTCTTCAGCCCTATATAAGTAGCACAATTAACCACCTTAGAATATTATAGAAAGTGAAAATTTCTCATTTGGGTGCACAACGGTTCAATTTTCTGAATTAAGTGTATTTTCTTAGTATTCCTTTTGTATTGAAACTTGAGCTCTTAAGGGCAAACTTCCAAAAACCATAACTTGTGAACCGTTGAGTCAATTGGCTATTATGATCCCATTTCAGAAATTCCACGAAGCGCTCAATGCCATAGACTTGTAAAGTGCTATCTAATTAAAGTTTAACCCCATTTTTGGATCCTCTAAGGCCTTCAAAACTAGGTTTAAAGTTTTTGTACTACCTCGCCAAAAGAGAAAATGCAATATCTTCAAAATCAGACTTGATCTTGCCATGAAACTTTACTGACAGGCTTCTATATCAAAAATCAACCTCTAGGGAAGCAATCAGAACAATCTGTACTCACATGAACAACATACTAAAAATAACTTAAACTTGCCAAAGTAGTAACCCTGTCCAAAGATAGTTGTTATTGAAAACTAGACAACAGTTTTGGTTGATGCAAGATTGCTCTTACACCTTGGATGCTCCTGCATTAGACACATGAGGTAACTTAAGAAGTGACCTTGTCACATCTTATTTGTTCAGAGGAAAACCAAGGCGATCAACCTCATCGTTTGATAACCATGATGAATCTTTAGTAGATCATCCTTTCCATTTTACCAAGTACTCTTCATGTTTCATGTTTCTTGTGCTTCTACCCACACAACTATCTAGGATATTCTCTATATCTTCTATAGTTTAAGTAGGTGCTAGAATATTCTATTGTGCTTCTATTATTTCATCTTACATACTACCTTCACAATACTTTTTCAAATCTGAAATATTAAACACAGGTGATATATTGAGTTTAACTGGAAACTCTAGTTCATAAAAATTTCCTAAATTGTGCTTCATCACCATTTTGCATGGTACATATTTCTTAATCTTCAACTTATTGTATATTCCCACTGGAAATATCTCCTTTCTCAAATGAATCATAACTTCATCTCCAACCTGAAATTCATTATGTCTCCTTTTTTGATCTACCTTTGACTTGTACTGAATATTTATTTTATTAATATGATTCCTTACCTCTTCATGCAAAATTTTCAAGTGTTCTGAAAAGTATTCAACTTCAGAACTACTTTTTTCTCCATTGTCAAATTTCCTTAATTCTTAAGAATTTCTCAGACTACTTTTATACACAATCTGGAATGGTGATTTACCAGTGCTTCTATTGAAAAAATTATTGTATGAAAATTTTTTCTATGATAAAATCAAATCCCACCCCTATG
This sequence comes from Thuja plicata, assembly GCA_018584345.1. Classification (NCBI taxonomy): domain Eukaryota; kingdom Viridiplantae; phylum Streptophyta; class Pinopsida; order Cupressales; family Cupressaceae; genus Thuja; species Thuja plicata. The sequence continues at coordinate 293,529 of MU224045.1, read as the reverse complement.
GTTTATCCCCAACTAAGCATCTCAACAAAATTCCCAAACTCTTGTTCACCATTTATGTCTATCCATCAGTCTATAGATGGTGTGCTGAGCTTAACTTCAAATATTTCTCTAGCTTCTTCCACAATGTCCTTTAAAATTAACCAACAAACTTAGCGTCTTGATCTCAAACTATTATTTTTGGGAGACCATGTAGTCTCGCCACTTCTCTGAAAAACAATTATGCCACATGAATAGAATCCTTAGTCTTTCTACAAGGAATGAAATGTGCCATCTTCGAGAACCTCTCTATCACAAAAAAAATGGAATCGTGTCCTCTCTCAATTCTTGATAAACTAAGAACAAAGTCCATACTAATATCCTCCCATGACCTCTCTAGTACATGTAATGGCTGATATAACCCTCTATTCTTCCTAGTTCCTTTTTTCATCTGACATATTCAATAACTCTACACAAAATTATTAACCTCTTGATGCAATTATGGCTAATAATAATGCTCACTAACCAGAGAAATAGTTTTATCTTGACCAGAGTTTCCATCCATTCATCCACTATACTTCTCATTTATTAGGTTCTCCCTCATGGAACTCTTTGGAATACACAACCGACTCCCTTTGAGTAACATTCCATCTTGGATTATAAAATCAAACCATCTGGTCCTATCTAGAGTAACAGGTTTTGTGCTAGATTTCCAAGCCTTGCCAAAATCAGGATCCTCAGGATACAAACCCTTGAGTTCATTGAACCCAAAATTTTTGATTTATATCTCTGTCAACAAATTATGCCTCCTTATTTACAACCCTATTAGACTTTCCACTCATGTGCTTCAAAATAAAAGTGTAACTCTACTAAAACTCAACCCATTTTAAATGTGTTTGGTTCAACTTTCCTTGGCTATTCAAATACTCCAAAGTTTGATGATTAGTAAACAAAACACAATCTTTAGGAAAAAGATAATGTCTCCAATTCCTCAATGCCTGAACTATAGCATAAAACTCTTGATCATAAACATTATATTTTATTTTGGCATCATTCAAATTCTCACTAAAATAAGTAATGGGTTTACCTTCCTGGATCAAAACAACTCCAATAACATTGACACTAGCATCACAGTATACTTGAAATACCTTATTAAAATCAAGAAGTTCCAAAACATGCTGCTCTATAACTTTTCTCTTCAACAAATCAAAATATTTTCTGCTCCTACACTGCATTTAAACTCTTTTCTATCTCCTCTCGTGATTCCAATTAAGGGTCAACTGATACTACTAAAATTCTTGATAAACATTTTGTAAAAAATAGCCAAACCATGAAAAGATCTTACCTCGGTATAAATCCTTGGAGTAGGACATTCAAGTATAGCCTTCACTTTCTCTGGGTCTATTTTAAGACCATCTACTGAGACAAAAAATCCCAAGTACACTAGTTCTCCTTCACAAAACTCCACTTCTTCAGGTTAATCAACAAATTCTCTTTCCTTAACTTCTCAAAGACCCTATGAATATGCATTATATGCTCTTCCCATGTCTTAGTGAAGATCTAAATATCATCCAGGTAAACAATAAAAACCTTACTCAAAAATAATTTCAATACCTCATTCATGAGTTGCATAAATGTGCTCGGTGCATTGGTTAGCCCCGAAGGCATGACTAATCACTCATACAATCCATCCTTTATCTTAAAGGCTATCTTCCATTCATATCATTCTCTAATCCAGATTTGGTGATATCCACTCTTCAGATCTATTTTTGTGAAGTACTCAGCTCCAGTCAAGCAATCCATAATGTCATCCATCCTTAGTAAGGGAAATCTATACTTGATAGTAATCTTATTGATAGCTCGAGAATCTGTACACATCCTCCATTCTCCATTTTTTCTAGAGCTAGTACTGCTGGTACACCAAATGGGCTCAAACTCTCTTGAATCAACCACTTCTATAAAACCTCTTGCACTTGTCTATTCAATTCTTCACTCTCAGTTGGGTTTATTCTACGGGCTACCTTATTCAGAAAACTATCTCTAGGAATAAAGTTCATTTGAGGAATCATATTTTAATAGATATAATCCATCAAGTATAGTATCAGATACAATATAGTGAAACTCATCCATAAAATCTACAACTTCCACAGATACATCTTCTACTTCCTCTTTATCAAATTTTGGAATTAAAGAAAAATACATAAACTCATGCTTCATGCCTTCTAGAAACTTTTCCCCATCAACAAAACATATTCTGGCATTACTACATACCTTTTCGTCTATTTCCTTCAATGGATTCATCTTGTGTTAGACTACATCCTTTGTGAAAGAATAGGTATTTTCATACCCATCATGTACTACATGATGATCAAATTGCCATGGTCTCCCTAAAAATAGATGACAAGCATCCATAGGCATAATATCACATAATACCTCATCATGATAGTTTCCAATTTTTAACTTTACCACACATTGCTCATTGACCAAAACCTTGTGATCCTTCTGCAAGTGAGAAATCAGATAGGGATTTGGGTGCTTCCTTCTCTTTAACTTCATTTTATCAACCATTTCCTCCGAAATAAGGTAATCAGTACTACCGATATCAACAATTTCATTACATACCTTACCATTACACTTACACCTTGTGAAAAAAAATATTCCTTTGCTCAGGTTCCTTCTCATCATTTATCAAGGTTCTTTTGGTAACAAAGACCTCTCCTCTTTCAACATCTCAGAATGTGACGACTTGGCATCTTCATCTACATGTGCAATTTGTGAATTCTTGTCTAGTCTTCTATTTTTCCTCACTTGATATTGGGTACACTCATAATCACTATGCCCTTCTCCATAATGGAAACACATCCCACGAAAACCTCCTCTTCCTTATCTTTTCCCTCTTCCTCTTCCTCTCTGATCTCTACTATTTTGATCAAGAGGGTTATAGAAATTGTTTCCCCTCTAATTCTAACTGCTACTAGAGTCACCTTTCTTCTTTTGATCTTCATTTTGGCCTCTATAAGATCGTCCACTAGGATTTCGACCATGACCTCTTCCACTTTTATTTTTCTCAAATTTGTTATTTAGTTTTTCTTCTACCTTCAAAGTAAATTAATATTCATCTTCAATGGTAGAAATTCTGACCATCATCAACTCTTCTTGAATACTTAGCCTTAACCCATTTATGTAACGAGAAAAATTCTCCTTGTTAGCTTCAAAATGACCTTTTCTGATAAGGACTCGATAGAAATCTTCTGTATATTCTTGGAAAAAATCTTACTGCTTATTTCAACCCATGCATTTACTTCAGCAAATCAGTCTCATAGTCAACATGATTGAATTGTCTCTTCAAATTTTCAACCATTCGATCACATCTTGTTATCTTCTCCTTTCCTCTTTTATTTCTCTCTAGCTGAATCTCTTTACACTAAATTTTAGCATGAACTTTCAGCTTGGCCTTTACTAATATGACCCTCTTAGGACCTTCTATTTCCTCTAACTCAAATTACTCCTCCATATCATTGATAGAATCGATCAACTCTTCTAGATTAAGATTTCTAAAAAAATTAGAAACTTAAATCTTTGATCTCTTTCCAATCTTGTAAATGGCCCTAAAAAACCTATCTTCATCAGGATCCCTAACCATATCTTGTTCTATTTAAAAATCTCCTTCTTCTTCAGATTCATCCTCACTTGCATCACTTGCCCTAATACTGGCTTCTCTACGTATCTCCTCTTGCACTTTCCTCTAGAGAGCTCTAAAAACCTCTTCTTTCACACACACAACTCTTCCATTGTGGTTCCTTCATGGATGCATTTTTCCACACTAATGTCTTGGAATCAAAACCACAATCTTGGTGCAAATTGCCTTACTTTTTTTTATCTGTCTACACACTCAAGAACTTCTACTCTGATACCACTTGAAGAAGGGGTACTCTCCTTATTGAACAAAATTAGAAAATTGCAAGAGCATAAAAATGGAAAGAACATAAAAACTTACTTTATTTTATCGTCAATGAAATGCCATTACAATATTTAGAAAAATGACATGTTATAGTCCCATGGGCATTTTCATTACAAAAATCTGCAAGACAGAGGCACAATCTACATTGTTGGAACTAAAATCCCCCTTCATCCCTATATAAGTAGCACAATTAACTGCCTTAGAATATTCTAGAAAGTGAAACATTCTCATTTTGGCGCCCAATGGCTCAATTTACCATATTATGTGCTTTTTCATGCTATTCATTTTTATTGAAACTTGAGTCCTGAATGCCCAACTTCCAAAAACCATAACTTGTGAATCATTTAGTCAATTGGCTATTATGACCCCATTTCAGAAATGCCACCAAGAAATCTATGCCATTGGCTTGCAAAATGGTAGCCAATTAAAGTTTGACCCTTTTTTAGAGCCTCTAAGGTCTTCAAAACTGATTTCAAAGTTTTTGTACTACCTCGCCAAAATAGAAAATGCAATATCTTCAAAACTAGACTTGATCTTGCCATGAAAGTTTACCAGTAGGCTTATATATCCAAAATAATCCTCCAGGGAAGAAATTGGGACAATATGTTATCACATGAAAAACTTATTAAAAGTATTAAACTTGCCAAAATAGTAACCCCATCTGAAGATAGCCATTATTGAAAACTGGAAAATATTTTTGGATGATGCAAGATTGCTCTTACACCCTGGATGCTCTAGCCTCATCACTAGTGCTTGAAATTTATCCACGATGATTAGAGATTTGGGTAGAATTCATGATTATGTAGAGAGTCAATTTTTTTTTAATTGAATCATGACTGAAGAGTAGAAGATGGAACTAGGAATTCAACTTGCAACTTTGTAAGACTACATAGAAAGTTCAAAGTTAAATAAAACATAAGGGTTGACATGCAATTGGAAACAAATTTAATGGATAGGAAGAAATATATGAGGAAATTTAAAAAAGAGCATAGGAATGGTCAAGAAAGATGAAAGTGCATGTAAGGTAAAAAGATCTAAATATAAAGGAAGGAAAATAGGTGAAATTTTAAAGGTAAATGGTAATTATATGGATAGAGATAATTTTGGTGGAGCTAGAAAGTGAAAAAAATATAAGCATAAATTGTATCAAGAACATGGTGTTATATATAGCACAATACTATTGATATTGGGAGATGAGCAAGGAAGAAATGTAATTGAAAAGAGGAAGAAATCCATGAGAGAGGAATGTTGCATAAATGGTAGGTAGAAAATAAGTTTACAACTTTATAAGCTTGTGTAGAGACCTTGAGAAATTCAGTGATAAGCTAGCAAAACCCAATGTTGAGAACATAGTATATAAATATTACATAATTACTCTAAAGTTTTGATAATTTGTTGGGGATTATTTTCTTACCTCAAACCATAAAATATGGAAATTTTGACACTAAAGCATACAACAGGGACTTAGAGGGTTGAGGTAATCATGAACATAAACAATTAGTCCATCAGTGAGGTGACTACATGAACTCTCCAATTAGATGCTAGTGAATGTACAAACACAAAGAAAGAGAAATAATGAAGGTGTGGAAAAAATATTTTAGAATGGATTATAACAAAACACATACCTAATAATAGCAACAAAATTTTATTTCTCATATAAAAAACAAGATCATAACTCTAGTAAACAAATTTTCCACATTCCAAATCCTTTCTTATTGAATCTTTATTTAAATTTAATTATTTTAAATCAATTATAATAAATATTGTTTATCATTTTAAAGTTTTAAAGAAAATTATATTTACAATAGAAAACATCATATCAATTATTTAAATTGGAAAAACAAAATTCATTAAATATGCACCATTAAATTCCATACATGAAGAAAGATAATCCAACACTAAAATTAAAATTCATCAAACACATGACATTAAATTTTATGTATAAAATGAAAAAAATCTAATATGGGGATCTTTTTTGTCAA
>MU224045.1:273475-285356 GCA_018584345.1 Thuja plicata | reverse complement strand
GGTTAGGAGGTTCCTCATACTCCTTGTCTTTTTTCTCATATAAGCTATGTTATCTCTCAATCTAATGCTCAAATAATAGATATGAGTCCAATTTTAAAACTTTGTTCTATTAAAAGGTGGTTGGGTAAGAGTAGAATATGGAACTAGGACTTCAATTTGCAAAACTAAAGATAATGCAACACTAAAATTAAAGTTCATGGAACACACCTCATTAAATTTTACATATAAACTGAAAAAAATCTAATATGAATCTTTTTAGTCATTTTGTCAAGTGGTTAGGAGGTTCCTCATACTCCTTGTCTTTTTTCTCATATAAGCTATGTTATCTCTCAATCTAATGCTCAAATAATAGATATGAGTCCAATTTTAAAACTTTGTTCTATTAAAAGGTGGTTGGGTAGTCTCCTCATAGCATAAAACAAGAGATTTATATGCTCTTATATTTCCTTCTTTTCATATTTAATAAAATCTTTTTAGTGATTCCACTCACTTAAGATTTCATGAATGCAAAGAGATAATCCAACACTAAAGTTGAGAAGAATATTCGATTGCAATGAGTCCAAGCCCATGAATTCCAAGTGGACGGCTCTTAATCTCTCTGGGAAAATCCAAACCTTTCTTTTGGGGGGCAATGATTGAGGTTAGTATGCTATCTCTCTACTGCTACACATTACACAATATAAGCAAACTGTTTTCTTCCTTTCATGTAAGTTGGGAACTAGCCAGTTAGTATATATAAGGCACTGGAAATTAATGGCTCCAAGTGCATGGAATTATTGCTTTCTCATCGTTGGATTGACTTTGATGAGTATGAATATGAATATGAAGGGGTGTTCAGCAGAACAGCATGTGGTGGGGGACGATAGAGGATGGGATCCTGCCTCAGATTTCAAAGGATGGGCTTCTCAGAAGATCTTTCGCGTTGGAGATAACCTCTGTAATACTGCTCTTTCCTTGTTTTAAATTAGTTAAGAAAATTTATGAAGTCCCTTAATTAGGGTTTATAGGCTATATATATGTATGGATGATATTGGTTTTTTCATATCTGTTTGAAACCTGTCTGTAGATATTAGATCGGTTCTTTCATCATGCTTTACGCCATGGTGACTGTCTCCTTTTAGATCTTGTCAATCTCTTTTGAGTAGGTCTTTTAATCAACATGTGGTAGTAAAAAAAGTGCTTGTGGAATACTTTAAAAAATAGATCTTTCATCTAATGAGTAATTTAGGTTAGATTAATGTTGGTCTTCGTGCGCACACAAATAATTTCAAAAAGCCACATTTTGACATTTGACAGGGTTTGCTTATGCATCCTCGGAACAAAATGTGTTGGAGCTGAAGAGCCAAGAAGAGTATGAGAAGTGTGATGTGAGTAACCCAATTAAGGTATTTGATGGAGGGCTGGATGCAGTCCCACTCATTGAAATGGGTGACAGGTATTTTACCAGTGGAAGTGCAGAAGCCTGTCAAAGTGGGATGAAAGTGCACGTTAATGTTGCATCTGATGGACTGAACAATAGCCGATCTGACAATTTCGATGTAGTTTCAGATGGGCTTGACAAAGTACGCAAAGATTGGGGTTTAGTTGAAGAGAGTTTTGTGTTGAGATCAGATGGAATGGAGCATTCTATTGCTGCTTCTGCTGGTGATGATTCGATGAAGAAGGTAATAATGGAGGCCATTGCTGAAGGACCCACATCATCATCACGAAGGCAATTATCTGGGTGCCCTCCATCAATTCTCATAAACCTTAGCCTCTCCATTTGTGTCCCGGCAATTATCACCATGCTTATCTACGCCATGGTTTAGCTTATCAATTCTGTGTTCAATTAAGGACATACATATAACTTTGTGTCACGAATAGATATAATTTACGTGACCTAGGTAATCGGTACAAGTAGTACGTAGACTGGAATGGTTTGCTTTTGTGTAGTGGAGTATAACATATTGAAGCCATGTTTCCATCTCTCTAAATATGTTGAAATATTATATTGACTCTAAGGTGTAATATATTGGCTATTGACTAGACAAATATATCTGGTTTTAGAATTCATGGTTTTTAAATACTTTCTGTGAGTGTTGGCATGACAATTGGTTGCAGGTAAAAGTATTTTGATAACCCAGTCACTAAATGTTTTATTGAGCTCAAACTGCAAACATGTTATAATAGTAAAATCATTTTATTTCCAAGCCAATCTTATAATACTTTCATGACCTATTTTATGTCAAATTCTGTTGATCTTGCTGGCGCTTTTTCATGGTAAACTAATGGTTTTTGCAAAACTCCACGTTTCTATTCAAAGCTATTTTTAGAGGTTTATTGCAAACATTTTTTAATGATGAAAATGGAGGAAGCCCGCGCAATACAGACGTCACCTTAGTTTTGGTAAGTTTGGGTTGTCAATCTGTTAAAATATTTAGATTTTCCATCTGTTTATAGTAGGAGATATTATGTTTTTGTTCCTTTCTTTAATCTTGATGGATGGAAATTACGTTAAGAACCTTTCTGAGGCATCGGGTCATCTGCAAGATCTAACAAAGCCATAGTATAAAAGTTGACATTAAAATTAAGCAGATAGCGTTGTTGCATGAAAAGAGAGTGATACGAAATATAGAGAAAAACATGCAACGAGTCCCACTCTTTTCTTGTTTATGCAGTCGGTCATATTCTTTGCCAAGTAGTAGATGAGATTTATCCTTTGATAACTTTTCTATCCATTTTCTTAAATCACCAAACCACTACACATAGCCATGGAGAGATACCACACCTGGAACTCTAGAGACATTACAAAACTTACTTACACTTAGTCAGATGCATTCTCCCATTTGCGACATAGACCTGTCGCATTTAATGTTGTAGAGTACATTGTGGACCTTCCTAGCCTAAAGAATTGTTTCAGACCTCAACCATGTGCATGGAGAACAAGTTTCTATTTATAAATCTTTACTATAAGTTCTTATCTTACACAAGGAACATCGAGTAGATGAGGAACTTGTGACGAAGTCTATAAATTTTCACAAGTCTATGGAAGTCATGCACAGGGAGATCTCACAGAACTCAAAAAATGAGTCGTTGACATCAATAATGAGGAGATGAGGACAACAAGAGATATTCATTTTTTTCCACATGGCTGCCCATGTACTTCATTAGACTTCTAGCTGAAATTCGGCGACAATGTTCCTCAGTGTTCTACAATCATCCCTTGCATTTATGTTCACCTAATTCATTATATTACCCATTTATGGGGAAAGCCTTTAAAAATTGTAGAGACATTCCTTTAAATGCATCTCCTTTATTAAAATCTGAAATAGGAGACTTACATGGAGAGATCGGAGCTCCCGATGTCTACCTTGCAAGGATGCATCTGAGCAAAGAATATAAGATGTCAAATTTGCTCACGGTTTTCATGGTAAGTGTTTTTGATGATTTTTTGCAAAACTCCACGTTTCCATTCAGAGCTGTTTCATGGTGGTTTATATCAGCATTTATGATCATGGTAGCTTTGAGCTGTTAATCTTCTAGACCATTTAGTTTCTCCACATGTTTAGGAGACCGCTATATTACGAGATATTATGTGAAAAGTTTTCATCATTTGTCTTATATCACCATACATAAAACTGTTTACTTCATGTTGATAGAGAATGTACACATAATTTGTCCTCTTATCATCAAATAACTCTTCAAGAAAGTAAGAGATTGTGGAGTAATGTCAAAGAAATCGGTCTTCCTAGACATGTAGAGATGAGAAAGCAGGGTTGAAATGATTACTACACAATTTTTTGTGTAATGCTATTGTACTAAACAGATAACTAAATCCAAAAGGGCATTTCTAGAGTTACCAATCTAGTTGAGACATTAACTGAAATATAACATGATAATAACAATCATTAGCTACAAGTAATGTACATTTGACTTCAAACATTAACATTAGGACTAAGTCTGTCACTAAAGCTAAAGGTAAAGATAGTATTCCCCTTCACTAGGGCCTTATCTTGCACTTGTATAATTTTCATCTGAGTCTCATGCCACAAGCGAGCCCTTCTCCTTCCATTTCCATTGAGCTTAATGACCCTTTTTTCAACCTATTCAGCCTTTGGCCAGAGCCCATGCTATTCCCCACTCACCTGGGACCACCCGTGTTAATCGCTGAGCTTTAAGAAGGCTCTGCCTCCACCTCGCCTACAGAGTCGGTGTGGACTCCAGATAACTCTACTGCCAATTCCCCTTCCTTGTTTGGGTTCCTCCCTTCCCCTAAAATCTAGCTCAGTTACCCTGACGACCCAGATATTCCCAAAAGTTCCTCTCCATCTATGTTACCCAAAACCCTCGTAGGTTCTTATGATTTGGAGACTCTAGGCATGAACATGGACTAGATCAGTGTTTGTTGTAATAGACATAATGTTGTGTGTAAATGTCATATTCTCCAACTAAAAATTTCTAGGAGGAAAATGAATAGGTTAGAGGTTGTGGTTGAAGTGGAAAAGAAGGTGGTGGATTGGACTGAGGGCAAAGGTCATGATAGTTTGTGGGAAGTTGTTTACAAATTTGGCTAAAAACTTAATAATTGGGAGATTATTGAGGATCAAATTAACAAGCTAAAGAACCTAATTTCCTCTAAGGATGAGAAAATAGAAATGATAAACGTCGTGGGCAACATTAAGTTTCACCAGTCCCATTTGTACAAACAATTTGGGGAATTGTCGTCTTATAGCAAGGCAATATTGGAGAACACCAGTCTGTTTATTAGTTCCATTCAGGCTGAGTTGGAGAAAAGAAAGAAAAAGTGCAAGAAGAGAGAGGACATGTTGCAGATAGTACCCATAGGGGGGGTGGTCTTTTGGGATGATATCTCTTCTTGGCCTAAAAAATGTACTTCCTTCCTAGACAAGTTGAAAGAGCTCCACGAACTTTGAAAGGGGGTCCCTCCTCTAGCCAAGTAGTTGTGTCAGTTGGCCTTGTTTTTTGGTCTTCTCCTTCTTTGTGTGGATTGCTGGTCTAGTGATCTAGGTCCTATTTTTTTTATTTGTTGTTGTTATTGGCATTTAGTCTATTTCTGCTAGTTAGTTAGCTATTTGAATTCATTGTTGGTGAATTCTTTTTATGGAGTCTCTCATACTTGATATTATTTTAACTATTGGGTTTGGGCCCTCTTCCACTTGATTTAATCAAAACATCAAGACAAACAAAAGTTGGCTGCATTTAACCTTTATATAGTTGATAACGCCTTGTACATGCATCTATAGCATAATCAAACACATAAAACCTATTTAGCATCTCATTTTTCCAATCATGATAGTCATGCCTACTGATGTATTGCATTATTGACACATGACATAAATAAAACATCACATAACATAAAGAAAAAGATTGAGAAGCATAAGTTGAATGTGAAGATTATTCAAGCTCCTCATGATTAAGAAAAACATTGCTAACTTTATGATAGATAGTGGAACCAAAGCCATGTCATTATTGTGCAAATAGATACCATCAAACTTTAATATCAAAATCATAAAGAAATACTGAGAATCATAGGTTTAATGTGAAGATTTTTAAAGATCCTTGTGATTAAAAAAACATTGCTAACTTTATCATAAATAGTGGAACCAAATCCATGTCATTATTGTAAAAAGAAACACCATCAAACTTTAATATCAAAGTCATAAATAAAAGAGTAAAATATTTAAAAAAAACTAGTGTACTATATATCCTTGATATTACATGTATGTGAACATTTTATATTATCATTTTTTAGAGCTATTCTATTTGATTATTCATATGTCCACACCCCTTCTGTTTTATCCCATTAGCTAGTAAAAAGGGTTTATGTTCTTCACTCATAGGCTAGAAGTCATCATTCATTTCTTCATGGAAATCACCTATGGAAAACCTATATAGCTATATGAAATGAATATAAATCACCTATGAAAAACTTGTATAGCTAGATGTAACTACTTATACAACTATTATGATCAACATCATTGTCATATGATGCATTAATGCCTTTATCTACTATCCTACATACACAATTGTCATTTCTACTATTGAACCTATGATATATGTTGCATCTAATTGATCGGTCTTCACAACAACCTATTTCTTATAAGCAATAGAATTATTTAAGAAGATTGCATCATCGATATATTTTTTCTTCAACCTCTCCACGAAATCATGACATGTATATTCTTATTGTAGGATTTTAACCTTCAAATCATTTTACATTGAACTCAAACCAACCCCATATTCCTCAAATGACACGTTAATGCAAGAGAATATGACAATTCAAATATTTTTTAAAATACTGAAAAGAGAAACAATAAACCTCAAACTGAGATCCATAATTTACTCTCCTCGCTATTCAATGTGTGTTATTTCCTTGACAAGAGAAATAAGGTTGGCAATCATTATAAATTCATCTTTAAAAATTGTAGCATGGTCATTCTAAAAATAAAATTGATGATCCAAAAAATTATCATACCAAAGTCACACCCTCTTATATATAAACCTAACAAACAATTCTCATTTTCAAACTTAAACTTATCCATAAATTATAACAAGTTAGAAATAGGTGTCCCCTTTAAGAATGGTATATCCATCAAACCTAGACATTTTGAACTAAAGATTTTGGATTTGATATTCTACCTTTCATGATTAAACTTGAGAGGTCTTTAGATATGATATTCTACCTTTCATAATAAAACCAAAGATGTTTAGTCCTTTGTAAATCTAATATAGAAGAATCACAAGGGATTGTAACCTTATTTTTTTTATAATAATTACATAATAATTGGATTATTGTAGCTTTATATGATCTTCACATTCTATTTCCATCCTAATAATCTTACTTATTTCTTCTGTATGATTTTTTGTAGCTACATGTCAATTATCTCGTGGGTTTTTACAATATGTGGGGATATTTTATAACAAGGATAATAATCATTAGAATAATTAGGGTAAGTTACTTCAAAATAATTGTTAGGGGTATTTTCATACAATACCATACAAGGAAAAGGTTGAGGTTTATAAGTAAAACTACTTCTTTGACCTATAAAATACAGTTCCACAAAAGAGAGGAAGAAGAAAAACATGCTCCTTATAACCAATCACTATAGGTATGCAATGTGCTAGATACCAATAATAGTAAGCCACATAAACACAAAATATTGTTTCTAGATAGAAAATTCTTCACATCTATCACAAGAAAAAATCCTTCAAGCATACTTGACCTTCAAGGAACCAAATATTTTTTAGGTTTCTTGGTTAATATAGTCCTCAGTTATTTTCAACACAACAATGCATTTTTACACCATTTTCTAAGCATTCAAACAAATTAAACTAGGAAATGCATATCTAAAGACAATCAATGACAACAACAAATATTTTATGACTATATCACCAAGGTCTTCAAATCAATACTTATCTAGTAGTGATGCAAATTGTTACATCCCACAATTTCACCCTAGAATCCTAGAATATTTTTTACTGGTGAGATTAGGAATACATATTCAAGAAGAGAAAGAAGTGGCCCATTATGAGAGTGGTTTCTATCTCCTACACTTTGGGCTCAATTTAAACACAAAGGGATATTCCTATAATTTTCAATCTAGTTTAGTACATCAAATAAATTATAATATCATAGTAATAATCAATAACTACACATGTTAGACACTTAACCCCAATATTATCACTAGGTCAAAGATAGAATAGCTACATGTAAATATTTTTCTGTAGATAATTAATGATTTAAATTCTTACTTCTAAATAACTAGAACTTCATCACAAAAGATAACACTTGGCATATTTACGTAAACAACATAAAGTATATTTCTGTCAATGAGGTCACAATAGGAATTCTCAAATTATATATTAGTGATTTCCTAAATAAGAAATAAGATAAGAAATGAAGAGTTGTTGTAATATTGACTCTAATATTACACACGATAGGTTGATTAGGCATTCTTTTTTCTATATCTTATTAACTAGGATAGGTTACATCTTTTCTTTCCTTTCCTAGATTTTAGGAGATTTTTTCTAATTTATATCTCTTCTAAGAGATATTTCATTTGTTGAGATTATTTCCTAGATTATAGGAGACACTTCAATTTTTGTGGATAACATTGCTTAGATGTAAGTTCTTTCATAGTGTTGCATTTGTGTCTTCTAAATAGTAGTTGGTATTTTAAATTACTCATCTATTGACTCGCACTATTTACATTCTAAGTGTCTATTTGCAACACTTTTGTAAATTATACAAGAAAAAATATATTCATGAAATATTAACTCAATTATACCAATTTGAAAGGATTTAAAGATCTCACATGCTAAATAACTCAAATTAATCAATCAAAACTATCTCATTTTTCTCTAATTAGAAGGACAATATGAATGCTCTCACCTGCAAATGAGCAATCCTAAAGTGACAACCTCAAAAATAAGAGTGCTAAATGATGTGCAATTATGCTAAAATATGATGAATTATGATGGAATTGAAGATAAATATGAAAGAACAATGCTAAAATGAACTCTAATTACTCTAAGCATGGATGCAAAATCAGCTATAGTATTGATCAAAATCAGAATGGATGTAAAGTGGTCATTTTCATCAAGAAACACATTCTGTTTATATAATTTTACCAAGGGTAAGGGGTAGAGTTGATTAACCATGGTTAAGGTTTAGTCAAATTGATGGTTTCAAATGTTGAAGCAAAGAGACACAATGAAGGGTTAAGATGCAACTCCAAGATAGGTGGTGTAGAATTGATTTGTCCTTCATCCATGTGAACTCATTCCTTCATTCTCATTGGTTTATTTGATTTTTGTCCCCATGTGGTGGGTGAGAATAATAAGAATTAATAATAGAGTTAATTGATTTATTTTAGCCATGTATACCCTTGAATTAGTTGGATTAAATTAAATTTAAATTATACAATTAATAAATTAAATTCAATTGCACAATTATTTGATCTTTTGATTTAATTAATCTTCTTGGCTTTGATTTTAAATTAACTCATGATTTTTTCCTTGATTTCTCACTTTTCTCTTTGCTTGATTTTACTTGATTTTGCTTGACCTATTTTAGGTGTCTACAAATTCCCCCCTTTGAATCAATGTGTGAAGCACGTTGGTTCAAAGAATGTCTGATTGATTTGATTATTTGATCTCCGATATGAACTTGATGACTTATTTCCCGATTCGCTATTGATGAAATAATGATTCGATGATGTTCTCCTGATTTAAAAAGACTTCACTAATTTATGATGCCCTACTGAAGATTTGATCAAATTTGATTGAATAATAGGATGTTGCCCCTGATAATGGAAAAAAATCTGATATGAATCCTTGATTTGAATCTTTGATGTCGATATGATGCCCCCTCAGGAAATAAATTGAAATGGTATTGAGAAATTTGTTGAATTTTGAAATCAATTACAATTTTGATTTGTTTCCCGATAAAAATCACTTTCAAATATGCCTCGTTTGCATTAGATCATTGATGTGTCTCAAAGACAAGATTACCTACTCTTTTGATGAATAATTCAATATTTTTTGATGTGGATTTCAATTTTAGATTAAAAGATATGATGCTTCTACCTCGCGATCTAGAGGATCGAAAATAGGCATGCTCACCAAAATTGATAGAAACCTCAATTGAGCAGATATGATGGATGATGTTTGATGCTTGACTAATTAAGATGATCAATAAATGATTGACTGATTGATGTTTGGTTTGATAGACTTAGTTAGATATATTTTTGATGCTCCAGATAGGTTGATGATGTTTTGATACAATTTGATGTCAGTCAAAATCACTTGGTTAATTTTGTATTGATGTCAATTTGATAGGATAGGTAGGTTGATGGATTGATTTTCCTTCCTCAAGATCTAGAGTTACAAAATTTGATGCGCTCAAAATGAGAAAATAGATGATAGGATAAATGATTAACATTAGATGACCAATTGGATGATTTCTAGCTTGTAAGGGGTTTCGGGTCCCCATTTAAAATCTATTTTTCCTGCAATCAAAAACATTAGATGACCAATTGGATGATTTGATTGATTGATATTTTATTTAATAGGCTGAGTTGGTTGTCTTGATGATTTGGGGTTTATTAAATTTTCTCATGATGAAAAGTTAGAGACTGTTAGAAGAACAGGATCATCCATTGGTGAAGGTGCAGATATAGGTACAGGTGATGGACAAAGTTAAGTTGCCCCTATTTTATTAGATGGTTATTGATGATATCCTTGATGTAGTATTGATCATTTGATTGATTAGACATTTGATGATGTACTTTGGTTTTGGACTTTGATGATATGAACATGATTATCTTTCCACCCCCTTTTTGAGGAATCCCATAACTAAGATGTATTCCTTAGAGAAAATCACTTGAACTAAAATCCAAGTCTAATGTAAAAATGAATGAAAGATGCAACTATGGTTTTCACTTATCATTGGATAATGCTATTTTTATATTTGATCATTGATATTTTTGGAACCTAAAGTTTGTATAACCCTCACCGGTTAGATTTTCAAACCATGAGGGTGTGAATACCTCTTTCCTTTGGCTTTCAACAATGAAGTTGGTACAAATCTAACTAGTTTTACCATGGGAGTATGAATACCACTTTCATCAAATTCAATCAATATTACAAATAAATAGACACAAAATTGATCCCTTTCATATGAAAATGTCCTCGATGAATCTTTGATGATCATGTCATTAGACAATTTTTGATATTTCAATGAATCAACCTTATAAATAATCACACAAAAATCAAGAAAATTGTGATGCTTTTATCATTTCTGATCTAGTCGAAACATCAGTGATTGGACAACATTTTAACACAATTTTTTTTTCCGTCTACAACTTTTCCACCCAAAAATATTTTTTGAACTTCTGTCATGGCGGAAATTGCTGGGGGGGAACCTCCCCTCAACCCGGGGACCCTACACGCGACCTGATCTCTGATTCTGAGAAAGGTACTTCAGATTCCCTACCACATCCTACTCCCAAGGCTGACTAGAAAGGTGTGTTGGTTGAGACCCAGGTGGAATCTAACCCCACCCTAATGCTCGCTATTGTAACAGAGGAAGGTACATAGATCACTCTCCTTGACTCTGTTGTCAAAAAAAACATGGCGGAGGTTAACCTAGCTCTGGTTGGACGCTTCTTCAACTTCTGTCCCTCCATCGACATAGTTCGTAAATGGGTGGGAAACTAATGGAAATTGAAGGGGAGTGCGGTGGTGTCAGCCATGCCTGGAGGTCTCTTTCTCTTTCAATTTATGGCTGCTGAGGACCTTCCTTTTGTCCTCTCTAGATCTTGGCTCTATGGGAAACACCTCCTCACCCTAGCCAAATGGAAATTGGGTTTTGACCTTCTGCTGACCTCAGTAGGATGGTGCCTATCTGGGTCCATCTCCCAGGTTTGCCTATTGAGTTTTGGGACGAGAAAGTTTTTAGATGGATTGGATACTCATTCAGGCACTACATTTCGATGGATCTTGTAACCCTCTCTAAATCCCGTATGGTTTTTTCCCGTTTCTGTGTGAATGTGTCTATTAATAAGACTCTTCCTAACTTTTCTATCCTTAATTCTAAGCTAGGTAAATGGAAACAAGCTATTGTCTATGAGAATTCTACTCTCTCTTGTGAATGTTGCAACTCAAAGGGCCACACAAGGAAGGACTGGAAGGCCCCCAAGAGGCCTAAATCTAAGCTAAAGAAATCTATTCTGGTAATGAAAGCTTCAGAGATTCCCCTGGGATCGCTCCCCCCACCTCTGATGAGGGACGCTCCCAGTGAAAAAGGGGTTGTTGAGACTACGACTCAGGGCTGTGATCCCATGTCTGGGTCGGTAGAGGACATGTTTGGTCTGGAAGA
>MU224045.1:220772-243591 GCA_018584345.1 Thuja plicata | reverse complement strand
GCTATCTCTAGTTTTATCTTTATCTTTTTTATTCCCCTCAGATCCCATAGCCTTGTCTTCCCTGGAAGTCCTATCTACAAAAGACACAGACTCTGCATAATTCACCAGAACAGGGGTAGTGTCAGAAATACCCTTCTCTTTAGTCTTCAAACTCGGCTCACTATGCTTTTTAATAGGGGAATTAGGGCTTTCCACCTCCAAAGCTGTAGGCGCACCCCGATAAGTATTCTTGTCCTGGCCCTCCATTTCCACTTCCTCAGATCTGCCTTTACTATAATTTTCCATCTCCTCAGAGGATCCTGTTAATTCTTGCTCAAGGGATTCAGTGTCTTCCTCCATTTCCATACCAGTTTCCTCAGAGAGGAATTTATCAACTTCCCATTTTTCCCCTTTCACTTCCTCCTTATCCTTAGCCTTAGTTTCGTTGTCTGTGTTCATGCCTTCCTCCTCCGTGAGGATCTTGACATGCTCTTCTCCACCAGTGTTGACTTTACCCTTCCTCTTTTT
Source organism: Thuja plicata (assembly GCA_018584345.1). Taxonomy (NCBI): domain Eukaryota; kingdom Viridiplantae; phylum Streptophyta; class Pinopsida; order Cupressales; family Cupressaceae; genus Thuja; species Thuja plicata. The sequence continues at coordinate 243,084 of MU224045.1, read as the reverse complement.
CCCAGGAGTGTTACTCTTAGATGCCATAGGTCTTTTACCTTTCTTGCCTATGTTCAAGTCTTCCACCTTAGGGTTGCCCTGCATCTTAAATTTAGCATACTCATAAATTAATAGGATAAGCCCATCATGGAGAATAGGCAAGGCAGCATTCTTTTTGTTCTCCAAGATCTAGTTTCCTATGTTTGTTTGTTCTAATTCTTGTCATTTTTTTGTTGCTAGTTCATTTTGTGTTTTGTTGTTTTAGCTATCGGTTGCATTCTCTCCTTGTGAATTCCTTTTGAACTACCTTTGGGCTTGATGTTATGGGTTCGGGCCCTTGCTCAATTGACATAATTAGAACTCTTGATGTTTATTTTTAGAACTCTACAATTGAAGAATGTGAAGTTGGCTATCATATGGAAGAATGTAAAACCTATTTATTTAGTATATATATTACAGTATTTTTCATGCCAATTGTGTTTTGAATAGGTCAGCAAATAATGCTATTCAATTGATTGTATTAAAATTGATAATAAACACTAAAATCTCAAAAATCACTTACAACCATAACATTTATGATGTTTATGGAGAGAAAGAATTATTTTGCTATGCAATTTAGAGATTTATAGCTCAAAAAAGCATGATAATATGCCTCTATTGATTTATCTAAACAAAGACATATGAGCGATTACATTATATATATAAATGATTACAAATAAAAAAAACTCTTCATAAAACTTTAGGTGCTCAATCTGAATCACAAATGGGAGAACACATCTAATAAAGAGTAGGAAGGTTTTTTAATGTAGAGTTGTAGGCGATGGTATCTATCCATGGTTAACTATATTGATTTGCTAATATAATACTATTGATGAAAACTTATCACTAAATATTTGCAAGGGTATTTCTTATCTACTATGAAAAGCGTATGATTGAATTATAAAAAATGAGAGTGGAAAAACATATGATTGACTTTGCACATGAGTGGAAAGTCTCACAGAGTTGCAGATGCCTTGTGTAGGAGGAAAAATCTGTTGACAAATATACAAATTGAATTTGTTGGGTTTCATGAACTCAAGAGTTTGTATCTAAAGGATCATGGTTTTGGCAAGGCCTGGAGATCTTGCATGGATTTTGTTACGTTAGACAGGACCTAGTGGTTGTATTTAATAATATAAGATGGGATGTTATTCAAAGAAAGCCAATTGAGCATTCCTAAGAGTTCCATCAGAGAAAACCTTTTCAAAGAGAAGCATAGGGGAGGATTGGTTGGACATTTTTTTTGAAATAAGACCCTTGCTTTGGTTAGTGAGAATTAATACTAGCCACAATTGCAATAATATATTAAGAATTTTGTGCAAAGTTGTAGAATATGTCAGATGGAAAAAAGGGACCAAATAAAATATAGGGTTATATCATCCATTACATGTACTAGAGAGGCCATGGGGGGATATCAATATGGAATTTTTTCTTGGTTTACCAAGGACCCATAGAGGACATGGTTCCATTTTTGTGGTGGTAGATAGATTCTCAAAGATCAAACATTTTATTCCTTGTAAGAAGACTAATGATGTTGTTCATGTAGCATAATTATTTTTTAAAGAAGTGGTGAGACTACATGGTCTATCAAAGAGTATAGTTTCATTTTGAGACATAAAGTTTGTTAGTTACTTTTGGAGGATGTTATGGAGAAAATTGAAGATAGATTAAAAATTCAGTCCAGTGCACCATTGACAGACTGATGGACACACAAAAGTGGTGAATAGGATTTTGGGGAACCTATTGAGATGCTTAGGGTGGGATATGATTTTACCACAAGTAGAATTTCATACAATTTAATAATGTCAATATGAGCACTAGTAAATCACCATTCCAAATAGTATATAAGAGTAATCCTAGGAATGCTTTAGAGTTAAATAAATTATACAAAGGCGAAAAGAGTAGTGTCGAGGCTGAAGACTTTGTAAAACACCTAAAGAATCAGCTTGAACAGGTGAAAAGGCATATTACTAAAATGAATATTCAATACAAGGTTAAGGAAGATCAGCAGAGAATATATAAGGAATTTCAAATTGGTGATGAAATCATGGTTCATTTGAGAAAAAGATATATTTCCAATAGGAGCATATAATAAGTTTAAGATGAAGAAATTTGGACCATGCAAAATCCTGAAAAAAAATGATTCTAGAAATGCTTATAAGGTAGAGTTCCCAGATGGACTTAAAATTTCACCTCTGTTCAACATTTCAGATTTGGCAGAGTATCATGAAGGAAACATTGAAGATAAAATAGAAGAGCCATAGTTGAATATTCTAACAACTACTTTAGTTGAGGAGGAGATAGCAAACATTTTGGATAGTCATATGAGAAGAAGCACAAGAAATAAACAATATTAAGAGTTCTTGGCTAAATGGAAAGGGTGGCCTATTGAAGATTCATCATGGGCATGAAAAGTAGAAGTTTATCATATTGGTTTTCCTCTTAACACCTAAGATGTGACAAGGTTACTTCTCAATTACCCTAGGTGTTTGATGCATGAGTATCCAGGGTGTAAGTGCAAAATTGCATCACCAAAAAAAAAATTATTACAAATAAAAAATAAAAAATTAAGGAGAGAGAAAGTGTTTAAAATTCAATAAAATTAAATAAAAATTAAATTAAAAGAATAACCACAAAGTGACTTTTGAAACTTATCCTTTATCAAGGTGCATAGGTGGCATTTTAGAAATATATGGAAAGTTCCTATTTAATTAAATATTATAGGCATTTATTAAATTACAACATGCATTTAATATTTTTAGTAAGGTAGTTGCACCTATCTTTTATCCCACATTACTTGTATTTGTAATATATTGGGTACAAAATAGTATATATACTAATGGAAATCAATTGTAAAAGTTGTTGGAGCTTTCGTAAGATCCTCAAGAAGAAAGTATTACATCCTTAAGAATTTGTAATCTTGTGAGCTCTATTTTGAGTATTTGAAATCCAACTTGACTAATGTTGTAGAAGTGGTGGAATATTTATTTCTAATAGAATAATAGAGATTCAATATTTTCTCTTACATTTCTTAAGTTGTTCTTGTGTTATTGTTGGGTTATCTTTGGAGAGGTTTTGCAATGATCTCATATTGTAAGAAGTGTTGTGATATCTTTCAATAAGTTGCAAGGATTCCATCCTCAATAATTTGGAATCATTTTCATCACCTTTAAGTGTTATCAATCCATACTTTGTGAAAAAATGTATTCTCTCTTTGCCTCCATGTTATTTTTTCTTCAGTTATAAGTTGGTAAGGGTGGTGCGCCCCTTCATCAAATGATATAATGCAAGGGTTTTATAACTATGGATTTATCTCTTATTTTGATATATTCTTGACATCTTATGTAGAGTTTTAGATTCTTGACAATAGACATCGTGTTGATAAACAATGACTTCATATATGCCCTCTAGTATTAATAATTGGGAGATTTTGAGATACCATAGAAGTACATTTATAATGTTTTAGAGATACTAACTTATGTTTTTTAAAAAAATTATGAGAGAGGATTTGAAATGTGTAAAACTAGTTTACTAGAGCCATGATATTATATTTTATAGGGTACAAATCAAAGTGTACTGCTCCTATTAGGTATGTGTGTCATTAGAACCCTTACCAAAATATATTTCGCACACCTTCACTATTTCTCTATCTTCCTATTTTTATCTTTAGTAATATCTAATTAGAAAGTTCCCCAGGTCACACCATTGATATTATAATCTATGTGTTTTTTACCTCATCCCTCTAAATCATTTTTGTATTCCTAAGAGTCATAATCTCCATGTTTTAGGGTTTCTAGTATAAATAACACTAAACTAACTAGAAGTAGGAAAAAAATGATAGAGTTTGCTAAGAAATTTAAGAAAATTATAACTTGGAATTATCATGCAACATAATGCATCAATAAAATATCCATGAGATACTAATTATATCAGGATTATCCTAGTGTGATGTCTATCATAGAGATTCTCTTCCATGATCATGTAGAATGCATAACCCGGATCGATAATAATCCAAACAGTAGTATATATAAATTCATGGTTCAATATTGAGAATAATAGTAGTCATTCCTAGGAATTTCCAAAGGAAAAATGTGGTAAGAGGAGAACGTGAACATAAAATCGAGATTGACATCAAAAAATTTAGCCACAAAAATGATATCTCACAAGATTCTATTAAACGTTAGGGAATATAATGAGCAATGAGATTAAAATAGAAGAATAAAATGGGATAGTAAAAGAGCATCCTATTATATCTACATAATTTTCATGGTTATCTTGAGGGAATGGGTTGGTAAAAATACATGGTTTGTTCTAGAGAATGTTTTATACCTTTTTTTCTTTATTTTCATCAATTATTTACAATGAAATCTTGGACCTGGTACCATTGGAATATATAATTTCTAATTTCATGATTTATAGAAATAAAAGTGGTGAATCATAGACTAGAGCTTTGTGCCCTATTTTTTCTCAATATATTATACTTATACCCTAGACTCAATAGTAGGAGAGTAAAAAAAAGTTATTTTACAAAACAAAAATAGACAATATATCAAGATAAATAAAAGATACAAGATGATGAATTAGTCTATAGCACAATATGAAATTGTTGATAAATTTTAGAATCTTTGTATGTCTTAAATTACATTCCTACTATATATTTACATGTCATGTACATCTTGTGTTAATGCATCTAGCCCATTATAGTCTAATCTATTCTTCCATATTATATAAGTCCCTGTATTATATTATATCCTCCACCACTACTAGATTTTATTCTATCTCATACATATATTATTCTATTATTAGATGTCACTTATAAAATACATCTATTTATTTATATTACCATTTTTCCTAGAACTTCACAACCTTTCTCAGTAGTTTGTTGTAGGATTTTTAATATTATACCTTATCTCTATGATTTTTCTTGACAATATTACCCCCTTTCAAAACTATGTTGTGTTCTTAAGAAATCTAAATTGAATTACTTAAACCATCAATAGGTTGATGGTCATGTTTCTATCTTGATCCATTACAATAGCTTTATAGATCCATTCTATATAGGGCTCAAATGATAACTTCTCATGATTGTAGGATGTCATTGATATATTATGGAAATAGAAATTTGACTTATTTTTCCTCTTTTTTGAATTTAATGTCATAGAGTAGAAGAACTATGTCATGTGTGTTAAATTTTTTGAGTTATAAGTTTCTATGATGCCAAGCTTTCAATCATTTTCTTTTTAAATTTTGGTGATAGATTACTAGTAGTTAAATATTATTATTAAATAGTGATAGCACCAAATTCATCTAAGAGATCATAACTTTTGTAGACTTTTGGTGTAGGCATAAACTTGTATCTAGTCTTTCTTCATATTAGCACTCTTGGAGTTTCTTTTAGATGATGTGGGACCTTTTCTTTCATATATATTCATCTTTTTGTACATATTTTATTTCAACTATAGAGGGTACCTTGCATGTTTTTTCTCTTAAAAACATGATCTTTTGATGTATATTTGATTGTAAATGGATGCATGTTAATCTTTTTCTTTATTTTGAAATGTAACTTAAAAATTATAAAATTCTAACCATGCATTAATTTTATAAGCATTAAAAAATTAAAGTTTATCGATTATTAGAGATTCGTGCATGCACCCAATTATAAATTGCCAATTTAGTGGGGGTGATTCTCATGTTTAAAACACTTATCATGTTCCTCTAGATGACATCTTTATCAACTTCAAAGAAAGATAAATGGATTGCATATTGCAGCGTATTCAACCATGTGTCTCAATTCATACCTGATGGCACTCCACCCATTGTTTCTTCACAACTTTGAGATGCTTCTTTGAGAACCCTTATGGATTCTTTGAAGTAGGGTCATTATTGTGTACATTATTGACACTCTTTTTTTTAGGTTTCTCGTATTTTTCTTATATGATTTCTTTCTTTATTTTTCAAAATTTGAAGGCACTTCCTAGGTCCTATTGCTTTATTAAACTTCCAAGTGGCTTAATTGGGAGATTCTTATAAATATATATAGAAGGTTAATATTAAATTATGACCCTCCATTTTTCTTGTTCCTTGCTACATGAGATTCTAATGTTGGATATTTGAGTGCTTCGAGGGATTTTTTACTCTACCTAAGCTACACTCAAAGGAGATCTCTACTGTTAGAATGTTCTTAGTCTAGGTTGAAAAGCTTTCCTAGTGTGGGTTTCTTTCTTACTTATAGTTGGAATAAGTATTGCATGCACTCAATCTCAGTTCAGTGGAGTTCATGTGTATTGTTAAGTCAATTCAACTTGACTATAAGAGGTAGTTACTCTTAGCCAGACTATAAATCCATTCACCCTTCGTAAGTTTATTCATCTAGGTTACTAGAAAATACTAATCTCTTTTGCTGCTTGTATATTTTTTTCATGGATTTATCATCTTGTCCATAGTACCATTTCATTAAGAGGTTTTGGTTATTCTAATAAGTACAAATAAAAATGATAGTATAAATGTACATACCTTCAATTGGAAAGTCATTTGCTTATTAATTTTTTATACCATTATCATTTGATTAGTTTCTTTCCCTATGTATTTATACATGCTTCTTTCATAATTTAATTCCAACATAAATCATGTACCTATGTATTGAAATATAAAACTTAAGATGGAATTTGAGTTTGAATAAATATTTGAAATAAGTAGGTAAGGGTCAACTCCATGAGGAAGAATCCAGACTAAAATGTATGAAGTTTGGAGAACTAGGTAGATGTGAAATTTGCAATTAATGGAAGGTGTGCTGAAAAGAAGGATATGCAAGAAGGAATAAACTATCTGAGAAAATGGTATTTAACGACTGTTAATTACATTGAAAAAAAGGCATTGTACTAGTATTCATGCAATCATCCATAATGATCTGATGCACATAAAGAAGGCATCCGAAGTATATACACCAATGCAATTTGAAGAAAAATGTGCAGTACAGTATTAAACAAGATATCTATAAATAGAAACTTCGTCTACATGCAAATGGTTGATATTTGAGCCAATTCTCTAGGCTAAGAAGATCTAAAATGTGTTTTAGAGCATCAAACTCTAAAGATCTAAATCACAAATGATAGACTGCATCTGATAAAGAGTAGCGAGGTTTTGTAATGTAGAGTTCCAGGTGATGGTATCTCTCCATGGCCAATTGTAGTCATTTGGTGAAATAAGAAAAATTTGTGAAAACGTATCATAGAAAAGGGTAAATCTTATCTACTAGGAAAAGCATATGACTGACAGAAAAAATAAGATGAGTGGTAAAAGACATGAATTCTTCAACAAAATGAAGTTTTGTGTAAATGAAACACATGAATACTGTACTTTTTATCAATATTTCATTTCTATTTCTTTTCACGCAATTAGATCTAAAAAGAATTATAGCTACATTTTGATGGCAGCTTTTAAACGAATTAGTCTACTATGGGTTCGTTAGAGCTTGCAGATGAGCTAATATCTCCAGACAGATGAAAAAACTAAATAAATTTTAGCTGATTAACAACCCAAACTTACCGAAACTAAGGTGATGTCTGTATTGCACGGGCTTCCTCCATTTCCATGATTAAAAATGGTTTTATGAACCTCCAGAAAGTAGAATTGAATCTAAACATGAAGTTTTTCAAAAGCCATGAAAAAACGTTCAATTGGTATAAGGTGAGCAGAACTTGACAAGTCAAGCGTCCAGCTTTGTAACAGGCAGAGCCTTCAATGCTATTCATGAAAGGATTAAACGGTTGCACCGGAAGATTGGCTTGGAAAGAAAAGGTTTTTACTATGATTCTCTATATGTCTACGGCCATTTAAAATGTTCGCAGTTTGAGTTCAATAAAATATGTGATGATTGGGCTTTCAAAATATTCTATTTATTCAATCGGTTGAGTTTAATTGATTAAAAACTTGAGTCTTAATTTATAAGAAAATATAGGTTCAATTTTTTTTATGAATATCTCTAATTGAATTCTAAGTTGGGATTCTTGTTCTTTCATAATTGGTTTTTAATATAGAACTGATTTATATAAAAAAGTAGTTTTCTAAATAGTAACTCATAATATTCTATAAAAAAATTTCAAACACGATTGCTTGTAAGAAACTGATTTCATGTTATCATTCAAATGAACAAAATGTTTATAATCGATATGCAATTAAAAAAAAACTCTAACTACAATCTGATACTTAAAGAAGACATTTGAAAAAAACGAGTTCTACAAACAGAACGTAAAACCACAAATGATTTATCTAATCAATAGCCAATATATAATAGCTTATTGTCAATATATTACTTCAAGATATAGAGAGTTGGACATGACTTCAATTGATTACTCATGACTTCAACTATTAGTCTACTACTTGAACTGATTACCTAGGTCACGTAGATATTATATGTTCGTGACACAACCCTATAATCACAGTATATGTATATGTATATATGCCTATAATCACAGCATGCATATTTATATATGTCCTTAATTAAACTGAGACTTTATAAGCTAAATCATGGTGTAGATAAGAATGGTGATAATTGCTGGGACACAAATGGAGAAGGTGAGGTTAATGAGAATTGGTGGAGGGCACCCGGATAATTGCCTTCGTGATGATGATGTGGGTCCTTCAGCAACGGCCTCCATTATTACCTCCTTCATCGAATCATCACCAGCAGAAGCAGCAATAGAATGCTCCATTCCATCTGATCTCAACACAAAACTCTCTTCAGCTAAACCCCAATCTTTGCGTACTTTGTCAAGCCCATCTGAAACTACATCGAAATTGTCAGATCGGCCAATGTTGAGTCCATTGGATGCAACATTAACGTGCACTTTCATCCCACTCTGACAGGCTTCTGCACTTCCGCTGGTAAAATATCTGTCACCCATTTCAATGAGTGGGACTGCATCCAGCCCTCCATCAAATATCTTAATTGGGTTACTCACATCACAATTCTCATACTCCTCTTGGCTCTTCAGCTCCAATACATTTTGTTCCGAGGAGGCATAAGCAAACCCTGTCAAATGTCAAAATGTGGGTTTTTGGCATCATTTTTGTGGGCACAAAGACCAACCTTAATCTAAACTAAAATATTCATTACAAGAAAGATCTATCATTTTAAGTATTCCACAGACCCATTTTTGACTGCCATGTGTCGATTAAAAGATCTACTCAAAAGAGATTGACAAGATCTAAAAGGAAACAGTCACCATGGCGTAAGGCATGATGAAACAATCAATCTAATATCTACAGACAGGTTTCAAACAGATATGAGAACACCAATATCATCCATACATATTTACAACCTATAAACCTTAATCAAGGCACTTCTTAATACTTTATAAACAAACTCAAAACAAGGGAAGGGCAATATTACAGAGGTTATCTCCCACACGGAAGATCTTGCGAGACGCCCATCCTTTGAAATCTGATGCAGGATCCCATCCTCTGTCGTCCCCCACCACATGCTGTTCTGCTGAACACCCCATCATATTTAGATTCATATTCATCAAAGCCAATCCCACGAAGACCAAGCAATAAGTCGATGCACTTCGAGCCATTGATTTCCAGTGTCAAAGACTATGGTCGGTGGCTTCTCAACTAACAGGGTTACAGTAAAGAATGAATACATTTCTCTTCTATTGTGTGGCAGCACGAGATGTCATAGTCACCTAGACAATAACTCAGGAAAGAAAGGTTTTGGGATTTTTTAGTGGAGAGATTAAGAGCCGTCCACTTGGAATTCATGATTTTGGATTCATTGCAATTTAATTTTCCATTTAACTTTTGTGTTGGATTCTCCTATTTCCTCCATGGAATTTAATGAGTGTGTTTTGTGAATTTTAACTTTTAGTGTTGGATTATTTTGTTTTATACATAAAATTGAAGTAGGTGTGCTTCATGAATTTAACTCTAGTTTTGGATTATCTTCCTTCATGTATGGAATTTAATGTTGTGTCCTTAGGAAAAATTAATTTTAAATAATTGATTGGCAATTTGTTAAAACAATTTAAAATAATAAAATTGTGATATTTTTATTAGTATTTAACTATGTGATTTTTGAGTCAAACTCAATGACCAATGTTTTATGAGTAGTGATTCACAAGAACCCATCTCTCATGAGAATGCATGGAACACTTAACACTCATGGCATCTAGGTGATGCTCATAGAAGTGAAGCATCGAGACATCCCAATTTTGAGTCAAACTCATTGACCCATGTTTCATGAGTAGTAGTTCACAAGAACCCATATCTCATGAGAATGAATGGAACACTTAGCACTCATTAGATCTAGGTGATGCTCACAAAGGTGAAGCATCGAGACTTCTCGGGAGGTCATGGTGTTTCACCTTTGTGAGCATCACCTAGATGCAATGAGTGCTAAGTGTTCCATTCATTCTCATGAGATATGAGTTTCTGTGAACCACTAGTCATTAAATATGGGTCAATGAGTTTGACTAAAAAAATACACAGTTAAATCCTAATAGTCAAAGAAGATATCTCTGAACTATCTCTAACATAACTCAAACATAATATAGGAAGTTAAGCTACACTAGGGTTAGAGATGAAGGAAGGGCGAGCGTTAATATCTACATGATCCAAGAATACTTATGAAGAATATATGATGGGCACATAAGTCCCAAAGTTCCAAATGTAGAAACATGGGCTATGATACCAAATGTAGTGCCTCATCGAGGAACCCTTGGAAAGATAGAGAAAACATTCATCAAAACATGCATAATAATTTTAATTTTAAATAATAATGAAATGCTTTTAGTAAACAATGAGATATAATCCACTTTTAGTAATATAGCCACGGCCCTAGTAATAATATTACTATCAATTTAAATATTATCTTTAATCATTGTATTATGTCGATTGCTCCAAATAAGTGATTATAAAACTACTTATATAATCATTCCATGATATAAATGGTTGTCTCTTTAGAGATTTCAAAAAACTCAAGAGTCTAGTAACATCAAGAATGGGGAACATTACATAGGAAATCTATTATAATTCAAACTTGTTGTGGAAAATATCTCCTTCATATCAATTGATGAGCTTAAGGGGCTTTCTAATGAATGGTTCATAAGGCACAACACTTTCTCGGGCTTAACCTTGGATGAAACTCTGTGGTTAAGCGTGCTTGACCTAGAATTGTACTGGGATGGGTGAGCTCTATGAAGTTCTAGTGCTTCAACTATGTGAGCATCACCTAGATGCAATGGGTGCTAAGTGTTCCATTCATTCTCATGAGAGATGGGTTCTTGTGAACCACTACTCATGAAACTTGGGTTTGACTGAAAAACTACACAATTAAATCGTAATAGCAATATCACAATTTATCTTGCTCTAGATAACATCTCCTAATTATCAATAACAAAAATCGTTTAATTTATTTTAAATTTCAAATTTAGTGGTTTTGTTTAAATAAAGCGAAGAAAGAATGTTTTTTTTTCCTTTCTAATAATTTTTATTTGAAGTAAAATAATTCCGTAACAATAAAGGACAAGTTGACTGACCTTATTTAAGTTGGCCTTGATCCTTTTTCACATATTGTACTTGATAATTATATATAATTATTTAAATTAAAAGCAATATCCCATCAATATCTGAGATATTTTTTTATACACGTTCTTATATTCTTAAGCCTTTGATATAGACTTGGACAACTTAGACAATAAAATAATAGAAAAAATAATATATTGTTTCTTTGTAAAATAAAACGTTATAGGGTAATTTATACCATGTAAGAAAACTTTATTATTTATATGAATCTTTAATATTACCTCTACAAATTAATTTTTTTAAGCTAATAAATTTCATAAATTAATTATCATAAGCTTACATAAAAGTCAATTAATTGTAGATGTACATTATCAATTCATTTATATATATTTAATTTATAGTATATGTTATTATTTTTTAATAACCAATTATGTTATATAATTTCATATTATTGTCTTTTCCTATGTTTAGGTACTAAGAGCATCATGTAAGAGAAGAATGTCATGCAACTAAAGGTAGATCAAGAAAGTAAGTTTTGATTGTTCAAATCTATCTTTCCCATATGCATGATTGCCAATGGTGTTGTCTTACTCATTGGTCATGATTGTCAATGGTGTTTTCTCCCACTAGTCATGATTGTCATTGATAGTCACATTTTGCCAACTTTTGTCATAAGTGATGAAGTCTAGTTATTTAGAATTAAGCATTTGGATTACTTTTATTTTTATAACATTATATTCAACTATTTCAGGCTATATCCTATTAGATTTATAAAATATATTAGAATGAATAAAACAAGGCTTTAGGTTGAAGCGGAAATAAGGTGAAATGATATCAATATTTGGATTTCTTTCATTTATCATAATTTAATAGTTTTTAAAATTATCATAGATAAAACCTCATAATTTATTAAACCTTACTTGAGACATGACACACTATTTGCAAATAACATTTTTTATGAGAGTTATTTCATGACATATTGTAGCTTCCAAGTAGGGACATCTAAACAAAAATATTATAGTGATGGTAACCATGGTTGCCACACCACTCCATTTGAGTATTCTTATTAATTTATGATGTTGAATGATAAGATGCAAGGATATTCTAACTTTGACATTAACAATTATTTGGAGATATTATTTACATTTTACATGGAGTTGTCGATTCTTACATATAGACTTAATTTTAATAGTCAATTGTGAGATTGCTTTTAGAATGTTAAAAACTAGTTTACTATAATCATGACATAGAAATAATATGGCAAGTAAGATAGACATTTTTGAAAAAACTAAATAGGAATAATCATCCAAGACAACATGTGAATTAAAGGGCCATGAGACGCTAAATATAGAATAGGAGTCGTATGTTTATAAATATCATAGAAACGCTCTTCTACAACTGTATTAGAATAAATTTCATTGTACTATACTAAATTTATGCTTCATTAGAAATTATTTTGCAGTATTCATTATTAGGAATTCTATAAGGAGAAAATGTGTTAAGAGGAGAACATGGAGATAAATGAACATGCATCCAAATTAATATACATGAAAATGGCACCTTAAAAGGATCTATGAAAGAAGAGGGAATAGAATGAGAAATGAGATTATAAAAAGTAGAAAAAGATATTTCCATATCATCTACATAATTTTAATAGTAACCTTGGGGGAGCTCGTGTTTGTAAATAATTATATGTTCAAATTAGGAAGAGTCATTTTTATCTTAATCATTATTTCTATAAATATTTTTAATATAATTATTAATGAGACCTTGGAACTAGTGCCATAGGAATACATACTTTTTAATATCATGACATTGAACTTGCTAGTATTGTGAAAAATAAAATATGTAATATTAGATTTCTCGATCTTTATCTTTAGCTTGGGTTTAGGAAAGTTGAAGGTATTATTTGTGAAAGTGTTATAATGATCATTATAAGAATAGGATGAGACATGAGAAGAATAAGTGAAAAACAAGAAGTGGGATCAAGTTTCTTTTTGTAATCTCAAAGCATCTCAGGTGTTAGGAAATATGAGATATTGTTAAAAGAGGATATTTAATTTAATTATGTGATTTTATGACAGTTAATACAAAATTTAATTTAATTAACACTAATTTTAATAAGGTGTCTTTTATGAACTATAATTTTATTGTTGGAATTTAAAAATAAGTGTTTTCTAAATTTTATTCTAGTGATAGATTATCTTGTTTCATGCATAGAATAAAATGAGGTGTGTTTCATCAAAATATTTATTTAAATTTAAATAACTAACATATGTTTGATTTTTATTATTAAAAGCAGTAAATTAGGGTGTCGACCTTATGGAACAAAGATTTAAAATAGGCAGAACAAGCAAAATAAGCCACTTACATTACAAAATTTCAAACTACAAGCACTCCACATCAAGACTGGGGTGAATTAATAGATTAACCCTAATTTTACATAGGAAAAACTTAGGCAAGATCCAAGAGGAAACCAACACCACCATCTCTAAGAGACCCCAAAACTCTAAAAATTTTCCACCTCAATACAATGGTAAAGATCTTGGTAGAGAAACAATCTCCACCTCCAGAAGATTCAAAACAATCAAAGAGTGGAAGTCTATTAAGACCTTCACCTTCTAGCTCGTGGTTATTTTGGGGGAAATTTTTTTCCTTGAGTTGTTTTTTGTTGTTTTTGTCTTCTGGTTCTAGTCTAGGCTTTTGTTGGTCTTTTTATTGGACTTTCTTATTCCTGATAAGACCCCTTTCTTCTTGTAAGGTCTTGGACCTTCTCCCACATTATGTAATAAAAAACATCTCTAGTTCAAAAGGAAACCTTGAATGGACAAACACAAGAAATTAAACAATCTCCACCTTAATGAGAAACTTTGAAGGAATAATCCATTATAACAAATTGAGATCCCAAATTGAAGCTCTAAAATTACAGCTACCAAAAGAACACAACCACCTTATAGAAATTAATTTATTTAAATCTTAAAAAAATAGATAATCCACTAACAAAATCAAACTACAATGAATAAAAAGCCTTTATTTCATGTTGTATTGTCTAAGGTGATTGATATGTCTCAATTCCCACACAATAGAAAGATATAAACGAAATAACTCTAGACAACAAGAGATGGTTTTTCTTGAAACTAAAATATCTAGCAGAGTTATAATTTTTAACAAGACACTTTGCATATCTAGTTGAATTTAGAGTAAGCAATTTTGTGTTATTTATTGTCTAGACAATCATTGATAGTTTTACATAGAATTCATCATTTTTCTCAACTTTTATAAATTCTTGTAAGCTCTCATTTTAGTGGTTATTAAGTCTTGATTTATTTTCATGTTCTCCTCTTATCATGTTTCCCCCTTTCAGAATTCTTAATACCAAGTACCATAAACCTCTCTATATCCAAGCATATGTTATATATAACATCATTTATGGTATTCTTATGAATCTAAATTATATATTCAATATAATTATGGAAGAGCATCACATTAGAGTTATTATGCCACATTCAATGTTTCATGGATATTTTATTGACATGTTGTGTTAGTTTTTTTATTAGATTGTTTCAAATGTACTAATGTATTCTACTATATTTATCATTTTTTATAATTAGTTTAGTATTATCCTTGTGGATTATCTTTTGGTGACTCACTTGATGAAGGGGTAATCCCCTTATTCAACCAAACATAGACAACACAATAGGGAAATACATAGAAAATTGCAAGAACATAACAATGGAAAGAATATATAAACACTTGCTTTCTATTATCTTCAATGAAATGTCATTACAATATTAAGAAAAATCACATGTTATAGACACATGGGCATTTTTATTAAAATAATCTCCAAGCCAGAGGCACAATATACATGGATGAAACTAAATCCCCCCTTCATCCCTACATAAGTAGAAAAATTAGCCACCTTAGAATATTATAGAAAGTGAAACTTTCCCATTTTGGTGCGTAGCAGTCCAATTTCCTACATTAAGAGATTTTTATTGGTATTCCTTTCATATTGAAACTTGAGTCCTAAAGGCCCAACTTCTGAAAATCATAAATTGTGAACCATTGAGTCTATTGGCTATTATGACCCCATTTTGGAAATGCCACGAAGTGCTCTATGCCATAGGCTTGTGAAATGATAGCTAATTAAAGTTTGACCCCCTTTTTGGAGCCTCTAAAGCTCTCGAAATGGAGCTCAAAGTTTTTGTAGCACCTCGCCAAAATAGAAAATGCAATATCTTCAAAATTGGACTTGATCTCACCATGAAACTTTACCGATAGGCTTCTATATCCAAAATGAGCCTCTAGGGAAGAAATTAGAATAATTTGTGCCCACATGAAAAACTTACTAAAAATAGTAAGCTTGCCAAAATAGTAACCCTGTCCAAAGATAGTCGTTACTGAAAACTAGACAATATTTTTGGGTGATGCAAGATTGCTCTTACACCTTGGAAGCTCCTACATCAGACACCTGGGGTAATATGAGAAGTGACCTTGTCACATCTCAGGTGTTCAAAGGAAAACCAAGGTGATCAACCTCATCCTTTAATAGACATGATGAATCTTCAAAATATCATCCCTTCCATTTAACCAAGTACTCTTCATATTTATTGTTTGTTGTGCTTCTACTCACACAACTATCTAAGGTATCCTCTATCTCTTATGTAGTTGAAGTAGGTGCTCAAATATTCTACTATGCTTTTTCTATTTCATCTTCCATACTGCCTTAATAATACTCTGTCAAATCTGAAATATTAAACAGAGGTGAAATATTACTTCAACTAGAAACTCTACTTCATAAGCATTTCTTTAATCGCGCTTCTTCACAATTTTGCATGGCCCAAATTTCTTCCTCTTAAACTTATTGTATGTTCCCACTGAAAAATCTCTCCTTTCTCAAATGATTCATAACTTCATCTCCAATCTGAAATTCCTTATGTCTCTTTTTTTATCTACCTTCTAGACTTGTACCAAATATTCATTTTATTAATATTCTTCCTCACCTCTTCATGCAAATTCTTCAAGTGTTCTACAAAGTCTTCAACTTTAGAACTAGTCTTTTCTCTGTTGTCAAAGTTACTTAATTCTTAAGGATTCCTAGAACTACTTCCATATACAATTTGGAATGGTGATTTACCAATGCTTCGATTGAAAAAATTATTGTATGAAAATTCTATCTTTGGTTTAAAATCATATCCCACCCCTTTGGTTTATCCCCAACTAAGCATCTCAACAAATTTCCCAAACTTTTGTTCACCACTTCTGTCAATCCACCAGTCTGTGGATGGTGTGCTGAGCAGAACTTCAAATTTTTTTATATCTTCTCCCACAATATCCTCTCAAAGTAACCAAACAAACTTAGAGTCTCAATCTAAAACTAATATTTTTGGTATACCATGTAGTCTCACCACTTCTCTAAAAAAAATTCTGCCACATGAATAGCATCATTAGTCTTTTCGCAAGGAATAAAATATACCATCTTTGAGAACCTATCCATGACCACAAAAATGGAATCATGTCCTCTCTAAATTCTTGGTAATCCAAGAAAAAATTTCATACTAATATCCTCTCATTGCCTCTCTAGTACATGTAATGGATTATATAACCCTATCTTATGCCCGATTCCTTTTTTCATCTGGCATATTCTACAACTCTGCACAAACTTCTTAACATCTTCTTGCAATTATGGCTAATAATAATGCTCACTAAAGAGAGATAGTTTTATCTCAACTTAAGTGTCCATCAATTCATCCACTATACTTCTATTTTAGTAGGTTCTCCCTAATGGAACTCTTTATAATGCACAACCAACTCCCTTTGGTTAACATTTCATCTTGGATTATAAAATCCAACCATCTGGTCCTGTCTAGAGTAACAGGTTTTGTACAAGCTTTACAGGCCTCACAAAAATTAGGATCCTCAAGATACAAACTCTTGAGTTCATTGAATCCAAAAACTTTGATCTGTATCTATATCAACAAGTTGTGCTTCATGCTCAGAGCATCTACAACCCTATTAGACTTTCCACTCCTATGCTTCAAAAAAAAGTGTAACTCTACTAAAACTCAACCCATTTTAAATGCCTTTGGTTCAACTTTCCTTGACTATTCAAATACTGCAAAGCTTGATGATCAGTTAAAAAAACTCTTTAGGAAAAATATAATGTCTCTAGTTCCTCAATGCTTGAACTATAGCATAAAATCCTAATCATAAACATAATATTTATTTTTGGCATCATTCAAATTATCACTAAAATAAGTAATGGGTTTACCTTCCTAACTCAAAAAGGCTCCAATGGCATTGACACTAGCATTACAGTCTACTTGAAATACCTTATTAAAATTAGGAAGTGCCAAAACAAGCTTCTCTATAACTTTTCTCTTTAACAAATCAAAACTTGTTGCCTCTCCTGCAACCCATTTAAAATCTTTTCAATCTCCTCTCATGATTTGAGTTAAGGCTCCACCAATACTACTGAAATTATTGATAAATGTTATATAAAAACTATCCAAGCCATGAAAAGATCTTACCTCAGTAGCCCTCCTTGGAGTAGGTCATTCAAGTATAGCCTTCACTTTCTCTGGGTCCATTTTAAGACCATCTACTGAGGCAAAAAGTATCAAGTAAACTAACTCCACAAAATTACACTTCTTCAGGTTAATCAAAAACTTCTCTTCCCTTAACTTCTCAAAGACCCTATGAGTATACATTATATGCTCTTTGAATGTTTTACTGAAGATCAAAATATTATCCAAGTAAACAATAATAAACTTAGAAATTATTTCAATACCTCATTCATGAGTTGCATAAATATGCTTGGTGCATTGGTTAGCCCAAAAGGCATGACTAACCACACATACAAGCCCTCCTTTGTCTTAAAGGCTATCTTCCATTCATCTCCTTCTCTAATATGGATTTGGTTTTATCCACTCTTCAGATCTATCTTTGTTAAGTACTCATCTCCAATCAAGCAATCCATAATGTCATCCATCCTTGGTAAGGGAAATCTATACTTGATAGTAATCTTACTGATAGCCAGAGAATCTATACACGTCCTCCATTCTCCAATTATTGGGAGCTAGTACTGTTGGTACATCACATGGGCTCAAACTCTCTTGAATTCAACCACTTCTTCAAAAACACTTGTACGTGTCTATTCAATTCTTTACTCTCTACTGGATTTATTCTATGGGCTACCTTATTCAGAAAAGTGGCTCCAGAAATAAAGTCCATTTGAAGAATAATATTTCTTATTAGCTACAGTCCATCAGGTACATTATTAGATACAATATCCTAAAACTCAACCATGAAATCTGCAATCTCCACATATACATCTTCTACTTCCTCTTTATCAAATTTTGGATTAAAAAAAACACATACGCTCATGCTTCATGCTTTCTAGAAACTTCCTCCCAGAAACTAAAAATATTTTGGCATTACTGCATACCTTTTTTGTCTATTTCCTTCAATGGATTTAGCTTGTGTCAGACTTCATCCTTTGTCAAAGAATAGGTATTTGCATACCCATGATGTACTGCACGATGATCAAATTTATATGGTCTCCCTAAATATAGATGACAAGCATCCATAGACATAATACCACATAATACCTCATCATGATAGTTTCCAATTTTGAACTTTATCAGACATTGTTCGTTGACCAAAACCTTGTGATCCTTCTGCAACCAAGAAATTCGACAGGGATTTGGGTGCTTCCTTCTCTCTAAATTAAATTTATCAACCATTTCCTCTTAAATAAGGTCATCAGTACTACCGCTATCAACAATGATATTGCATACCTTACCATTACAAGTTTACACCTTTTGTGAAATAAATTCTTCCTTTCCTCAGGTTCCTTCTCATTATTTATCAAGGATCTTCTGGTAACAAGGATCACTCCTCTTTCAGCATCTTTAGAATGTGACGACTTGGCATCTTTATTCACATTTGTGAATCATGCATTGTTGTGTAGTCTTTATTTTCTCCCTTGATATTGGGGACACTCATCAGCTCTATTCCCTTCTTCTCCACAATGGAAATAGGTCCCACGAAAACCTCCTCTTCCTGCTCCATGCCCTCTTCCTCTTCCTTTATAATCTCTGTTATCTTTCTCAAGAAAGTTATAGAAAATTTTTCCCCTCTAATTCTAAATACTACTAGAGTCGTCATTCTTATTTTTATCTTCATTTCCACCTCTATAAAACCATCCACTAGGATTTCCACCATGATCTCTTCTACTTTTCTTTCTCTCAAACTTCTTATTCAGTTTTTCTTCTACCTTCAAAGTAAATTAGTATGCATATTCAATGGTATACATTCTTACCATGATCAAATCTTCTTGAATACTCAACCTTAACACATTTAGGTAACATGAAACCTTCTCCTTTTTAGCTTCAAAATGACATGTTCTGATATGGAATTGATAGAATTGTTCTGTATATTCATGGAAAGATCTTCCTACTTGTTTCAACCCATGCATTTTCTTCAGCAAACAAATCTCATAGTAAAAAGGAATGAATTGTCTCTTCAATTTTCCACCATTCTATCCCATCTTGTTATCTTCTCCTTCCCTCTTATATTTCTCTCCTACTAAATCTCTTTCCACCAAATTTTAACATGACCTATCATCTCATCCTTTGAGAATCTGACCTTCTTAGGACCTTCTATTTCCTTGATCTCAAATTACTCCTCCATATCATTGATCTAATCGATCAAATCTTGTAGATTAAGATTTCTAAAAAAAATTAAAAACTTCAATCCTTGGTCTCTTTCCAATCTTGGAAATGACCCTAAAAAACCTAGCTTCATCAGGATCCCTAATCATTTCTTATTCTTCTTCAAACTCTCCTTCTTCTTAAGATTCATCCCCACTTGCATCTCTTGCCCCAATATCAGATGATCTTGCATTCCTTTCACTTTCCTTTAGAGGGCTCTAAAAACCTCTTCTGTCACACACACAACTCTTCCATTGTGGTTCCTTCATGGAGGCATTTTCCACACTGATGTCTCAAACCCACAACCAAAATCATGGTATAAATTGCCTCACATTCGATGATCTATCTACACACTCAGGAACTTCTACTATGATACCACTTGATGAAGTGGTACTCCCCTTATTTAACAAAACACATAAAACACAATGAAATAAATAGGAAATTGCAAGAACATAACAATGGAAAGAACATTAACACTTTCTTTCTCTTATCTTCAATGAAATGTTTTTACAATATTCATAAAACTGACATGCTATAGCCACATGGGAATTTTCATTACAATAATCTACAAGAGAGAGGCACAATCTACACTGCTGGGACTAAAATCCCCCTTTAGGCATATATAACTAGCACAATTAACTGCCTTAGAATATTCTAGAAAGTGAAACTTTTCCATTTTGGCATCTAGTGCTCTAGTCCTTAATACCCAACTTTTGAAAACCACAACTTGTGAATCATTCATTCGATTGGCTATTGTGACCCCATTTTGGAAATGCCACAAAGCGCTCTAAACCATTGTTGATTAGAATTTGACCCCTTTTTAGAGCCTCGAAGGCCTTCAAAACTGAGTTACAGTTTTTGTACTACCTCGCCAAAATAGAAAAGGAAATATCTTCAAAACAAAACTATATATTTCCATGAAACTTTACCGGTAGACTTATATATCCAAAATGAACCTCCAGGGAAGCAATTGGAACAATCTGTTCTCACATGAAAAACTTATTAAAAGTAGTAAACTTGCCAAAATAGTAATCCTATCTAAAGATATCCATTAATAAAAACTAGACAATATTTTTGGGTGATGCAAGATTTCTCTTACACCCTGGATGCTCCTTCATCATCATTATTGCTTGAAATTTATCCATGATGAATAGTGGTTTGGGAGGAATTCATGATTGTAGAGAGATATTTTTTTTTTTTAATAGTAGCATGATGGAAGAGTAGAATATGGAACTAGGAATTAAACTTGCAACTTTGTAAGATTACATGGAAAGTTCAAAGTTCAACAGAACATAAGGTTTGATATGAAATTGGAAAGAAATCTAATGGATGGGAAGAAATATATGAGGAAATAAAGAAAATGTATAGGGATGGTAAAGAAAGATGAAATTACATGTAAGGTGAAAATATCTAAATGTAAAGGAAGGAAAATGGGTGAAATTTTAAAGGTAAATGGTAATTATGTGGATAGAGATAATTTGGTAGAGCTAGAAAGTGAAAAGTAATTTAAGCATAAATTGTATCAAGAGCATGGTGTTCTATATAGCACAATACTTTATATTGGGACATGAGCAAGGAGGAAATGTAAATTGCAAAGAGGAAGAAATCCATGAGAGAGGAATGTTACATAAATGGTAGGTAGGAAATAAGTTTACAACTTTATAAGCTTGTTTAGAGACCTTGAGAAATTTAGTAATAAGCTAGCAAAAACCCATGTTTTTTATTTAAAAAAGCAGCCAAAATCAGGGGCTGACCCGAATAGAAAACCAGCACGAGGAGTGCTGAAAACCAGCAAACCACCCACAGCAAACCCTCAACCTATGCCAATTTTGAAAACCAAAAACCAAGAAAGAAAATCAATAGGCCCCAGCTCCAACACAGAGTTGGTAACTAGCCTGGAAGTCCTAATAGGCCCCAACCTCACCATGAGGTTGGTAACTAGCCTGTGGTAGTGCTTAACAGTAAAGTTAATATTAACAGTAACGAACAACAAAATGTAGAAATTGATAGTAAAAACCAGTTTGATAGTCTTCACAGGCCCCAACCTCACTATGAGG
>MU224045.1:190544-202738 GCA_018584345.1 Thuja plicata | reverse complement strand
CAATAAAATAATATGTTGATTTCTTTGTAAAATAAAAGGTTCTAGGCTAATGTAATGTCGTGTAAGAAAAAAATATTATTTATATAAATATTTGATATTACCTCTTTTATATTTTTAACCTAATAAATTTCATAAATTAATTATCATAAGCCTGCATAAAAGTCAATTTATTATAAATTTTCATTATCAATTCAATCTTATTTATTTAATTAATGATATATTTAACTATTTTTATAATTGTATATTATTGTATTTTCATGAGTTTAGGTACTAAGAGCATCACGTAGGAGGAGAATGTCACGTAATTAAGGGTAGATCAAGAAAGTAAATTGATTGTTCAAATTAATCATTCCCATATACACCATTGTTAAGTTTATGATGTTTTTTATTCTGATGTATCAATGGTGTTGTCTTACTCACTAGTCATGATTGTCATTGATAGTGACATTTTGCCAACTATTGTCGTATTTGATGAACTCTAGTTCTTTAGAAGTAAGAATTTGGATCATTGTTTTTTTTTATTGGTAAAAGGCAGAAGCCCTATATATTATATATTAAAAAGTTACAAAGTGGTGTTTCCATTCAAATGGGATTTGGTAGGAAAGAACAGAAAAGAAAGCCTCTAGTCTTGCCTGGGACATATGTCCTTTTCCCTTTTGTAATTACAAATTTTAAAGGGCCATACCCTAGTGTTTACCTGTCTTAAGTAAAAATGAGAACTTATCTTAAAAATTTAATACATGTTCCTCAACGATGTTAGGGTCTTAGAAAGGCATACCTTTCTTTACATTTAGTATAATGATAATTATATAATTTTACATAAATCGTTTATAACACCTTACTTTCTCTCGTATCGCAAAGTGCTCGGTCATAGCCTCCATTTGCTTCTGAATTCAGAATTATTCATCCCAAGTGATAATATCATGTTGCATACAACTCATCTTGGTCAGATCGTTGTTTTTTTTTCTTGATTCTTTCATAAGTTTTTAAAGAAAATTTTCTTTTATAACTAAACATTTGGAATACATAAAAAAATCTAATATTTAATTGTCTTAATTTGTACTACCTTTCTATTACCACATATTGCTTTAGAATTTAGGTATCTCTTTATTTTGATAAGTCTTTTTTAATTTATTTTCCATATATTTTTTATTCATTTAAAAAAAAAAAATTGTCTATAAGGCAGTTTAGGTTAATTTCTCACATTATACTCAGAAAGATAGAGAATGTTTTTTTTATTGATTGATTTAACTGGGCTATTTACAAGTTTAACTTAATCAATATAGTTTACTTCTATTTTAAAATTCATTTGACACTTTTTAAGATATATTCCATAGATTAGTTTAGAATTCAATATGGTCTTAGCACACACTAGAAATCTTTGTTTTGAATTTGTCTTATATTATAAAGTCTTTTACATACATTGGTATATCAAAAAGACTTCTCTGTATCTTCTCATACTGTACTTCCTCAATCAACCTTACATTTTCCTACTATGTACAGGTATTCCAAAATAGCTATGACGACATAGATACTATATAGGAGTAAAGAGGACAACAAGCTTACTGTGAACATGGGCTACATACCTAACTAGGACAGTCTATTTCTTGCATAGTATTACTTGTAAATTTATCTAATTAAAGACAAGCCGCTATTCGTGCATAAGAAAATCCCTAATCCTATAACCTAGACATTCATCATTTAAAAAAAAATAAAGATAAAGCAACATAGATCCTTTCCTATTTTTAGTTTCTCGATTCTATTAAGATGATATCTTCATTAGACTCAAAATACAAGTCCATGAGAGCCTCCTGTGTCGCATGCCTAGAGTGTTTATTGCTTTTGGTTCTGGTATTCTTTCGAAGAAAGGGAAGCTTAACCTTAAGGTGTCGATGGTTTTAGTAATCCCCAGCATTTGATACCTCCACCCCCACCGATTTAAAGAAAACCTTAGCCCAATTACTACTATCCTCAATTATATTATGCCATCATAGGAGAAAATGCAGGCACCTAACCATTCCAGGCCAGATTTTGTCAAAAGCTTTCTGGTTTTTGATGTAGAGCACTGGTCATTTGGGGACATTAATGCATTTAAACTTGCCCACTTGCCAGGTCATGTAGTCCTCTAGATGAGGAATTTCCATATGGTTGTTTATATTTTCCACCACGCTATCAAGTCCCTTTACCCATGTCTCATCGAAAAGTACTAGGCATAGAGCTTTTATGTGCCAATATTTGATTTTAGTCTGAAATGCGACTACTATGAAAATCCCTATGACATATCAATTAGTTTGCTAGCTTCTACTGTAGTCCAAGTCTCTTTCTCCAGTAATCTTCTTAACTTTCAGTCGAGAAATGTCATCAATTTTGTTGAGGATATTTCCCCAACGTTCTTGCTTGACACTCCCTACAAAGCCATAGTGTGAGCATCATACTTATGATACAGAGAAATTGTTGTCTCCAATTGAGCTAAGGTAATTCAGTATTAACTATTTTAGGCTTCAGCTGGTTTGCCTAATGTGACTTTGGATGAACAGGGGATGCTAAAGCTACCTATAGAAAATTGAGAAGTTTCTAGACAATGCTAGATTTTCTTCATTGGTCTTGTTATACGGTTTGTTTAATGATTGTTTTAAATAATGATCCGATATGCAAGAGTGGAGGAGATCATGGGCCAGGAGGAGGATTCTAGATGCCTTTATTCTTTAGGGAAATTTAGAGCTCGACAATGAAGCCAATATGGAAGTATTAAAAGAGAGGTAGTGTCTATATTAAAGTTTCAGAGGCCTAACATTATTTTGGATCCTTAAATCTTTAAGAGTGATTTATTAGGTTAGTCCATCGTTATATTCGGTATCCTTTGACAATATGATGAAATTAAGAGATTTGAAAGGCTAATTCAGTTAAAGAGGATAGAGTAGAGGAGTTTTGATAAAATTGCTACTATCTTTTACGAGTCATTAGTTGTTTATTTTATATTTTAAATTAACAATGTCATTGAATCTTTAAAACTTAATTATCTGGTTATGAGTTGGGTTGACCAAATTAAAATCTTCACCTTCTACTCCTTTATTTTCCAGGGCATCTTCTTCCTTGTTTCCATCTCTAAATATATTTTATATTATGATTTCCTAAAATTTATCCAGTATTTCTATAAATTCTTATAATTTGGAGTTTAAAACCCAGTTTGGTGTACTTCTCTTTCTTAGCGCATTAAGAATTATTTGAGAGTCCCCTTCATTATATAAATTTTGGATTCCAGCCTTGTAACTTATCTTCAAACCTTCTTTAAGCGCTTCCAGTTCAACTACGTTGTTAGAGGTAATTCCTAGGGGCTTAGCCCTTTTAGCTATCCATTCGCTAGAGTCGTTGCATAGGATACATCAAAGACTAGCATTCCCTGGGTTGCCTCGTGAGGCACCATCAAAGTTTAATTTAAACCAACCTCTTAGAGGGGGTTTCCATTAACATAAACCTTTGGCATTATTATTATCTTTGGTGTAGAGCATTTTTTGAGTAACTAAATTTTTCCAGTTCTTCCTTATGTCTGCATCCCAGTCAGAAAAGGAACCTTCTTCTTTGTACGAGTTCCTTAAGTGGTTGTTGGTGACTTCTATGATGTTGGCTTCTTCTTTATTAATCATGGATTCTATATCCATTTTAACTTCGGTGAAGATTCTTCTTTTTCTTTCTTTCCAAATTTCCCATAAAAAGATAGACGGAGCTATTCTCTATATTTTATTGTAGACTTCAGATCCATTTTGTGGCCATTGTCTCAAGAAATTCCATAGGTTGTCAGTGAAGGAAGAAGACCAATTTAGTTTGTTACATAACCATTTCCAACACTAGTTTTCATTGGGGCAATCCTATAATAAATATCCTACAATTTTAGACTCTTTTTCACATAGAACACATCTTGATTTTCTCTCAAAACCTAATTTAGTAAATCTATTGGTTGTTAATATTATGTCCTGCATTACAACCCATAGGAAAATGCCTACCTTGGGAAGGAAATCAGGGTCCCGACATAAATTTAGAGGGATCTCCATCTTATCCCATCATTAAGAATTAATAGTTATCTCATAACCTTTCTTAACAGTATTTTTTCCATTTTTTGCCACACCCCAAATCAATCTATCTTTCCTAGCTTGGGGATTTATTTTCCTAGTATGCAAAAAATTTTCAAATTCTTTTTGTTCCTTCCTGAGTTTCCTCAATATAGTCCTTGACATAAGGGCCCTAGTTTTGTGATAGAGTGTTTATGATATTGGCAGGTAAATTTGCTTTATCCAGAGACAGGAGTCCATCCTAGGAATCTGCCCAAAAAAGAGCCTCCTAGCCATATCATATGTCCCAAATGAGGTTGTTTTGTATCAATTCTCTATTTTGCATCATGAAGTTCCAATTTTTTTAACCTTTAGGTGGATTTCTTGTGCAAAAAAGGGTAATCGGTTCTGAACTATTTAGATATTTGTGGTATAAAATTTTTGCACATTTGCTATCGCTTTCCTTATACATTCTCCAAACTAGTTTGGCACCTAGGGGCTCATTCTACCAATTAAAGTTCTTAATAACCAGTCCTCCAAACTCTTTAGGTCTACATATTTGATCTCATTTGATCATAGTAAGTTTATTTTTCTCTTCTGTACCTTTCCAGAAAAAATTCCTTAATTTTTTATTTAATTAATTTTTGGTGCCTATAGGGAGAGGTAGACAAGACATCTGGAAAGTAGGGATGGCTGAAAGTACCGATTTGATCATTATATCCCTGCCTGCCTTATTTAAGTATTTTCCTTTCCAATTTTCCATTTTCTTATATATTTTATCCGATATCAAGTTTCATGTTTTAGTTGTTTTTAATCCTTTTTCGATATGAATACCAAGGTATTTACATGGAAAATCCCCTTTCCTGTAGCCCATAATGTTACAAATGCTTCTTTCTAGATCTAGGTGGGTGTTATGAAAAAATATTTTAGACTTCTCATCATTGACCTTTTGATTAGATGCTTTCATATAAGTTTTGATGATCTCCTTATATTTTAAAGCTTCATCCTTAGTGCATTCTCCTGGTAGGATTGTGTCGTCGGAAAATTGTTGGTGAGTGATGTTATCCTTATTTTCGGTCACTTTGACACCTTTGATTTTCCCTTCTGATTGTGTCAATTTCATTATCCTACCAAATACTTCAGCCATTATAATGAAGAGAAAGGGGGAAATAGGGTCCCCTTTCTTAATACCTCTAGATATATTGAAGAAGCCTTCCGGTGTACCATTGATTTATAGGGAAAATTTTGGAGTCGATATACAATTAAAGATTAAATTTAGCCATTAGTAAGAGAACCCGAAAGCTCTCAATTTTTTGCATAAGAATCTCCAATCTACCTTATCATATGCTTTGCAGATATCTAACTTCATAAGCATACATGGGTCTTTAGTTGTTTGAGTTGAATGGATTAGTTCTTGTATAATAATAATGCCATCGTAGATAGATCTATTTGGGACAAAGCATGTTTGTTCTTCTGAAATTAGTTTATGAATTACCTTTTAAAGTTTATTTTCCAGTGCCTTTGAGAGAATTTTATAAATATTGTTGCAAAGAGCTATTGGCCTATAGTCACTAGGGGTTTCTATGTTGGATTTTTTGGGTATCAAAGCTAAGAAGGTATTATTTATTTTTGTCAATAGTGAACCTCAATTTCTATTCGCTTCTATTGCTTCCCATAATTCTTTCTAAAGGATTTCCCAGTATTTATGAAAGAACAAGGACTGGAAACCATCTGGTCCTAGGGATTTTTTAGGATTGAGAGAGAATAATGCTTCTTTAATTTCTTCCATAGAGAATTTGCTATTGAGCTATTTGTTGTCTTTGTTAGTCAATATACTAGGTATTGATCTAAGCATTTTGTTTTGGGCTTCAAGGTCTGAGTATTCATAGTTATTAAGGATGTTTGAATAGTATTTAAAAAAGGTTTTAGCTATCTGATTTGGATTTTCAATTTCTATTCCAGTGTTATTACAAATTTTTGTGATTCTATCTACGTTGGGTCTATGCATTGTACTGGCATGAAATAATTTTGTATTTTTATCCCCTGCTTTTAACCAATTCTCTCTTGATTTTTTTTCCAAAAGGTTTCTTCTTTAGCCAAAATATTTTCTTGTTCATGTAGTAATTATTTTTCTTTAGTAATTTTTCATCATCCATGCCATTTTCTATCACTTTTTAATTTAATTCAATGATTTTTTCTTCATTATCTAGTTTTTGTTTAAATTTATTTATAAAATTCTCATTGTTCCATTTAATTATTTTTTCCTTTAATAATTTTAGTTTTGCCACAAAACAGAACATTTTGGATCATGCAAAGTCCTCTTCTGCCCACCACTGCTTGACTTTTAAAAAAAAACTAGTGCCTAAAAACTACATATATTCACATTTAAAGGGACTTCTTGCTGGTTTTTTTTGTTCTTGTATTTCTAGTTGTATAGGAAAGTGGTCTGATCCTATATATGGTAATATTATAGCCTTAATTGATAGATTAAATTACCTTATGTCTCCTTTGATCATAAATCTATTAAGTCTTTCCGCAATTTGAGAAAAACCTTTCCTTTTATTGTTGCAAGTATAGAGTCCATTTGATGTGGACATATCTATAAAATAATTTCTCATAAACCAGCTTTTGAAGTCTATAATTACTTGTGTTTTTGTTTGAAGTCCCCCAAATTTTTCCTTTAGATTTAAGATGGCATTAAAGACTCCTCCTAGAATATAATTTATTTGTGGTTGTAGATCCATGAAATTTCTTATCTCTGTCCAAACTTCTTTTTTCCCTTCTGTAGGTGTGAGACCATATACATTTATTTTGTTGAATTGTATGTTATTTTTGAAAATTTTGATTCTACCAGCCATCCAATTATTACTGGCTGTAGACAGTGTGAATTCAACCTTTCTTGGATCCCAAATAATACCCAAACTACATGAGGCTCCTATGGACTCTACTAGTTCACATTTCCAATAACCCAATTGTTTTTTAAGCATTTCCCTTCTTCTTTGTTAAGTTTTGTTTCCTGTATAAAAATTATTTTTGATTTAAAAAGTGTTAGATTGTGCTTAAAAGAGCGCTTCTTGTTAGGTGCATTAATGACCCTAACATTCCATGAAGTAATATCCATGGTTGTGTGGGAAGGTTCTTCCCCTTCCCTATGTTTAGGATATCCTTGAATTTTAACTTGATTCTCAGCCAATCCTGTGGCAGTTCTAAATTCGGCCAGAATTTTCCTACCTCTTTTCTTATTCATTTTTCCACAATTTAGTTTGTTTATGCCTTTCATATTTGTTGACAGGCCTAATTTATCTAGAAATTTTTATGCATTTTTAATGCTTTCAGCTATTGCTATATCTCCTCTTTCTTCTTCTTCATCTCTCATCTCTTTCATTAAGAGTTTACTCAAATGGTGATTATTGTTTCCTACTTCTGAGTCTGTTGCAGCTTCATTTTCATTAAGTTTAAATTTGTCATCTATATTCTGTTGATTCGGTGTCAAACACTTTGGGACTTGTACGCCACATTCTTCCCAATTCTGAATATCATCCAACTGTATCTCATCTAACTCATATGATTGCTTAATCAAATTATTATTGAGTACTATGCTGACTTTAACTATGATATTTTATGTTATATCTATTACTTGTTCTTCAAATACCTCTTTTCTATTAATCGATGTTTGCCAAAATTTGTAGCATTTTTGTTTTCTGCTCTTTAGTTTTTTTCTTTTTTGGTAATAGATTATATGTATCTTATTAAACTATTCTATCTTTATCTACCTCAAGAGAGGATATTTATGAAGGATTCATAATCTTTTTATTTTCCAAACTTATCTCCCATTTGTTATCTATCTTATTTTTGCCTTGAACCTCATGATCATTTAGGTTATTCATTCCTTCTATATTCAAACCTTTGTTTGTAGAATCACTTAATTCTCCTCGTATCTTTAGGTAATCTACTATATCTTCTATATTCTTATCTCAATAACCTTGATTATTCTGAGCTAACAAGTTTACATCTGAATGCGTTATTTCTTGGTCTATTTTTAATTTTTACTGAAGACCTCTCTCTGAATCCTGTAATGAGTTATTAATCTGTTATGAGATTTTAAAAAATTCTTGTTCTATAAAATATATATCATTATAATCTCTTATGTTTGTAAGAGCAATATTTTCTCTATGATCGGTTGAGGTATTAGTAGTCATGTTTTCTTCTTGTATTTCCTTCATCTTTTGATTCAAACTTTGCTGTGTCTCAGCAATTTCTTTGACTGTTTGAATCTTTTTTCTAGTCTCCAAGTGTTCCCTATGGGCTTCTTCCCAAAGTATTAGCTATCCCCTATATCATTGTGAGTGAGAAGGAATTCTTTGATAAGTTGCCTATAGTTTTTCATATTTTCTTTGATATCATTGATAAATAGATTTTGTTTAATACACTACTCACATTGTTGAAAGTTTCTTACCTCTTTCTCTTGTCTTCTTATCAAAATTATGGAGTTTTTTCTCAAAGTTTGCTCTCTTGTTCCTTCCATTATATATTCTTCTATTTCTTCTTCTCTAATAATCTCGTTAGCATTGTAGGAGGTATGATTGTTTGGCTGTAATTTCCTTTCTTCCTCTATAATCTCTCCTTCTTCTCTGTCATCTTCATCACTGCTTTTAAAGTTTTGATGTTGGAGGATCTTTATTGTGGTGTCCAGATTTGTTTTAAATATTTTTTTCTTTTTCTATGTTTATTATTTTGGGAAATATTTGGTCTATTTTTGTATTCCTATGAATTGGAATATAATTTATTTTTAGCATTTCATTGTTTGGATTCTTTTTTAATAATGATATATTTTTAATTTGAGCTTCAAACTTTGTGTATTGCAATTCATAAATAGATTTATTTTGTTATTAGTTTGATTTTATCATTTGTTTTAAATTCTAGTTTCAATTTGATTAGTAATCTGATTTCTTTTTAATCATTATGGTCTAGATCTAATCCTAGATATTCTCCTAAAAAGAAACCATTCTTTTCCAGTATTTGGGAGTGTAAGATTTCTACAGGAAAATCTTTAAAGGATATCCATGTTCGAAGATTTAATGTGTTGGCTAACTGCTCATTAAAATTTGGTCTCCAGGGTAAAAAAAATTATTATATATCCCTCACAGAAGGATGTTTGAGATGAAATAAATTATTTCCTAATTGATTCTTTTTCACAATGGAAATTGATTGGGTATGTGCAAGATAACGAGGGTCCAAACTATGCCCTTAAGTGGCAATGAAAAATCAGCAAATCAGGGTTAGTCAGCTTGACGTGAAAATTTGAACTAGTTATCAACCTAATATAAAAAAGTTGTAAGAATAGAATCTGTAGGAAATTGAATGTAGTTTCTAAACTATTAGGCCTTTTCTTAAAAAAAAAAATAATAATAATATGATTGGTGAAAAGTATAGATTTCAATTTAGTAGTACAAAAATTTTAGGAAAAAAATAAGAAGTAGGTGTATGTCTAACCACCTTAATCTTAATCAAATGATAATATTTTTTATAATATTTTATATATAAGTAGTAGACTCATGCCTGGATGTGATGCATATTTTTTGTAATTTTATTCCAAAAAAATAATTAATTATGAATTTTCTACTACAACGTTTTGAGAATTAAAAAGATCTCGTGTCTGACCACCTTAACTCATTAAAAACTTTACAAAACTCAAAAAAAAAATTCCCTTATAGTAGGCAAAGCATAGAATGTGACGCATTTTTTCAGGTTTCAAAAATATTATACCGTTTGAAAGTTATAGTTGTTTTTCAATCAGTATATAAATCAGCACTTTAGAGGTAACTCAATTATAAAATAACTAATAATTACTTACCGAATTCAAAATCCGACAGCAATTATATTGATAAAAAGTTGATAATCTCTTTAAGATACCCTTTTCATTTCATCAGATTTGGGTGAAAAAAAGTCATCAGCTACATGGTCAAAGTCTAGAACTCAGAGAAATAGGGAAAAACAAATTTTTGTGACATTTTTAGAGTTGGCCATGTAGGTTTGGTGTACAAAGAAATACCGAGCCTAATTGGGTACCCAAAATAATCAGGTACCCCATATTTTCAAGTAACCGAAAATGACGGCAGAATTTTAATTTTTAAATTTTCCCACCCCTTTGTCCCTCTTACATTTTTCCTTCCCCTTTCTCCTTCCTATATTATATATCAAAAATTATATATTAGATTATGTATTATATATATTAAATATTATATAATATATCTTAATATTAAATATTACATTATATATATCATATATTATATATTAATATTTATTTTACAATATATGACATAATATTTTCATATTTAAATTGTATGTAATATATATTTTATATTATTATTATCTATATAGTAAAAAATATATATTCAATATGATATGTATTATATATTATATATTAAATATTGTTCTATATATAATAAAATAAAGTATAGTATATATAATATATATTATATAGGACATTAATATATAGGTTAATTACACCAGTATAAGGCATCCAAAAGGTTTCCAAAGGGGTCATAGAGGGTTCCTAGGGGTCCTAATACGTGAGAAGCTATACTAGGACCCCTTAGGTCCCTCTGTAACCCCCGGGGATACATTAGAGCACTCAAGTGTGTCCCAAGGGGTTGTACAACCCCTTGGGGCACACTTGAGTGTTGAAATGTGTCGAAAGGGGTCATGGGGACTTCCTAGGGGTCCTAATGCATGATAAGGTGTACTAGAACCCCTTAGGTCCCTGTGTGACCCCCAGGGACACATTAAAACACTTAAGTGTGTCTGAAGGGGTCGTACATACCCTTACGACACACTTGACTGTTCAAATGTGTTGAAAGGGGTCATGGGGTCTTCTTAGGGGTCCTAACGCATGAGAAGTTGTACTAGGACCCCTTATGACCCTCTTTGACCTCCGGTGACACATTGGAACACTCAATTGTGTCCCAAGGGGTCCTACGACCTCTTGGGATACACTTGAGTGTTCCAATGTGTCAAAAGGGATCATGGGGTCTTCCTAGCGGGCCTAATGCGTGAGAAGGTGTACTAGGACCCCTTAGGTCCCTCTTTGACCCCTGGGGACACATTAGAACACTCAAGTGTGTCCCAAGGGGTCCTACAACCTCTTGGGACACACTTGAGTGTTCCAATGTGTCAAATGGGCTCATGGAGACTTCCCATGACCCCTTTTAAAACATTGGACCTCTCAAGTATGTCTTAAGAGGTCGTAAGACCCCTTGGGACACAATTGAGTATTCCAATGTGTTCCTAGGGGTCAAAGAGGGACCTAAGGGGTCCTCTAGTACACCTTATCACGGTTGTAGGACCCCTAGGAAGTCCCCATTACCCCTTTCAACATATTGGAACACTCAAGTGTGTCCCATGAGGTCGTAGGACCCCTTGGGAAATACTTGAGTGTTCCAATGTGTCCTCAGTGGTCAACAATGGTCCTAAGAGGTCCTAGTACACCTTCTCATGTGTTAGGACCCCTAGGAATACCCCATGGCCCTTTCGACACTTTGGAACACTCAAGTGTATCACAAGAGTCCGTAGGACCCCTTGGGACACAATTGAGTGTTCAAATGTGTCAAAAGGGGTCATGGGGTCTTCTTAGGGGTCCTAACACATGAGAAGGTATAATAGGATGCCTTAGGACCATCTTTGACCCCCAGGGACACATTGAAACACTCAAGTGTATCTCAAGGGGTCCTAAAACCTCTTGGGATACACTTGAGTGTTCCAATGTGTCAAAAGGGGTCATGGGGACTTCTTAGGGGTCCTAACCCATGAGAAGGTGTCCTATGACCCCTTGGGTCCCTCTTTGACCCTTAGGGTCACATTGGAGCACTCAAGTGTGTCCCAATGGGTCGTACGACCTCTTTAGACACACTTGAGTGTTCCAATGTGTCAAAAGGTATCATTGGATCTTCCTTAGGATCCTAACACATGATTAGGTGTAATAAGACCCCTTGGGACCCTCTTTGACCCTCAGAGATTCATTGGAACACTCAATTGTGTCCCAAGGGGTCCTACGACCTCTTGGGACACACTTCAGTGTTCCAATTTTTAAAAAGGGGTCATGGGAAGTCCCCATTAACCCTTTGACACATTATAACACTCAAGTGTGAC